>PVJL010003294.1:0-162234 GCA_004026885.1 Lyroderma lyra
TGCCTGAAACCTATGTAATCCTTGCTAACAGATGTCACCCCAATAAGTCTAACAATAAAAATGAATATAAAAAAATAAAATAAAATAAAATGATATTGCATGGGATTAATATCATATTAGATACTGTGGAAAACAAATATCAGTTGTCTTGAAGAATAAAGACTTGGAACTCTCCAAAATGAAACATAGAGATAAAAGACTGAAAAATATGAAACTCTAATGACAAGTGGGATAATATTAATAAATGTAGGAAATATATAATTGCAATACACAAAATTAAGGAAGCAGGAGAGAAAAAAATGTTTGTAGAAAAAAAGGCTAATATTTTTCTGAAATTGCTGACAATTATGAATTCAAGATCCAAGAATCTCAATTAATTGTTAATAGAATAAACACATACCAGCGCACAAACACAACAAACTGCATAATAACCAAATTGCTAAAAAAGAGTATAAAGAAAAAAAAACAGTATAAAGAAAAAAGCAGCAGAGGAGAAAGCATACTTTATCAACAACAATCTAATGACAAAAACTATAGCTGACTTTTGTGAGAATATGCAAGCCAAAATACAACAGAACAATATTATTAAAGTGCTAAACAATAAATTTAAAAGATCACCTCAAATTCTATATTCAGAGTAAATATTTTAAAATATGAAAATATAAAACACTTTTTAGACAAATGAATGCTGAATAAATTCACTTCCAAAAGATCCATATACAGTACATGAAATATTAAAGAACTTTTAGGTAGAAGGCAGGTGATACCAGATGGAAATGTGAATCTACACAGAAGAATAAAGAACAAACATCAGAAATTGCCAATATATGGTAAGCAAATGACATATATTTTCATTTTTACTTTCTTGGAAAGTTAATGTTACCATTAAAGCTGAAATTATCAACTAATATATCACATGAGTTAATTTCTTAAATCTCTCACTTTCTGTGTGTGTGTGTGCATGCGTGGGTATTTATATCCTACTGGTTATGTTTTCTGGAGAGTCCTAATTTACATAGCATATTAAAATTCATGAAATACAGTTAAGGCTGTGCTAGAGGGAAATTTGTAGTAGTAAGTTCTTGTAAAGAAAAGTATAAAACCCAAGTACTAAGCTTCCATTCTAAAAAACAAAAGCAAAGATAATAAATTGAGCATAAGTAAATACAACAAATAAATAATAAATGTAAGAGCAGAAATAAATGAAATAGAGAAGTGATAAACAATAGAGAAACTGTCTTGTGACATTTAAGAATGTCACAAGATTGATATTTATACAGAGTAATAAAATTCAAAAACCTCTAATAAGACCGCTCAAGAAAATTAAAAGAGAATACACACATTACTGATACTAGGAACAAAAAAATGAATATTACTAGAGCTCATATAGTCATTAAAAATAAATAATGAAATAGTATGCATATGATTTTGCTAATATATGTTAGATAAAACAAACAAGTTCATTGAAAGACAAAATATTACATAGCTGACTTAAGAGGTATTAAAAATCTGAATAGATTTATTACTATTCAGAAAATGATGGCTTTAATTTAAAACCTTCACATAAAGAAAATTCAAGACAAGATGTCTTTCCTGGTATATTTTATTGTGCATTCAAGAAAAAAATATAACACTAGTACTTTTTAAAATTAGAAGAAGAAAAGCATTTCAACTGGTATTCTGAAGCCAGAATTACTCCAATAAAACAAAGATGTTATGAGAAAATAAAACTACAGTTAAATGTCTTTTGTAAATACTAAACCTAAAATATTTACCAAAAATTAGAAAATAGTATCCAGCAATACATTACAAAGAATAATTTTGTAGACTTTATCTCAGCAATGCAAGCTTGCTTTAACATACAAAAATCAATCAGTGTAGTTCACCATATTAACAGAATTAGGGAGAAAAATAAAATTATCATAATAGATACAGTAAAAACAATAGACAATTTCAGCACATACTTGTAATAAAAGCTCTTAGCCAAAAAGGAATAGAAAAGAACTTCCTCAAACTCATTAAGTTTATCAAATATATACAGCAAAAATCATATTTATTGATGAAAGACTGAATGTTTAACAATTCAGATAAAAAACAAGGTAAGTTTTCCCGCTATCAAGATTTCTATTTAAATTTGTTCTACAGCTTGTAGCCTAGGTAAGGAGGTAATGAAAAAAGCATAACACATATAAATTGCAAATGAAGAAAGAAAACTATATTTACAGAAAATGATGATCATGTCCTTAGAAAATCCTAAGGATTAGAAGAAAAACTGCTATATCTAAAGCAAGAGTTTAGCAATTTCAATATATAATATGAATATACAAAAGGTAATTGCATTTTCTATACTAAAAAATGAACAATTGACAGTTGAAATTAAGAAAAACAATAACATTTACTATAGCATCATAAAATAGAAAATATTTGGGCATTACTTTTACCAAATATATGCAAGTTTTTAAGTAAGAACCACAAAATATTTCTGAAGAAAATTAAAGATTTCTATGGAGATTCATGCCATATTCATACACCAGAAGTTTTAATATTGTTCAATTGTTTTAGTTCTTTCTAAAATTGTTCTGTATGCTAAATTTAATACCAAGCAAAATTTCTGTATGATTTTTTTTTAAATAAATCGACTAAGTGATACTTAAATCTATATGGTGGTGTAAAGGATGTGAAATAACCAAAATGTTTTAGAAAAAGATTTTCATAACCTGATTTTAATATTTACTATAAAGTTACAGTAATCATATAGTATGGTATTGATTTAAAGATTGCTCTATTAAACAATAAAGCACAAGAGAAAGCATAGAAATAGAGCTGCGTATACACATTCAATTGATTTTCAACAAAGGTTCCTAGGTGATCCAATTGGATAAGGAGTCTTTTTAGCAAACAGTGCAGAAAGAAATGGGCAACCATATGGCAAAGATAAAATGATAAAATAAAATAAAATATTCCATATACTTACGTTATATAAAAATCAACTTGATATTGTTTATAGCATAGAATGTATGGCTAAAATTGTAAAACTTCTAAAAGAAGTTGTGAAAAGAGAAAAATCTTCACAACATTCAGTAAGTAAAACTATCTTAGATAAGACATAAAAAGCGCAAAAAAGTTACACTTCATCAAAATTAAAAACTTCTGTTCTTTTAAAGTCATCGTGAATCCACTAACTGGTAGGAAGTATTGAAGATAATATGTATATGTGCATATTTGCCACTTGGAATTGTATCAAAAATATACAGAACCTCAACAATTTAATAGTAAAAATGATAAACTGCCCCCTTAACAATTTTGGCAAAAAAGTTTGAACATACACTTTACTAAGGAAAAAAGATAATACAAATGGCTAATAAACACATGAATAAATGTTTAACATCATTAGAGAAATAAAACTTAAAAACATCTGGAAATTCTTCTGAAGTTAAAACTTAGAGCATGACCAAGAAATTCTGATATTTAGTTAAGAAAAATGAATATATATATTCATATAAACACTTGACATGAATGTACACAACAGCTTTATTAATAATAGCCAAAACCTAGAAACAACACAAATGTTCATCAATAGATGAATGACTAAACAAATTTTAGTATAGATATAATAGGGAACTATTCAGCAATAAAATTACATTATGCTGATTCATGTAACAGCTGATATTAACAATCTACAATATAAATGCTATATACTCACATATGAACAGCATAGATGAATATTAAAAGTAGGCTGCAGGATAGAGAAGACATAAAAATTTTAATAACATGGGGTTTTACATTAAACTATAAAACAGAAAAATCTATAGTGATGGAAAGTTCAGTGGTTATATAATGCTGGGAATGGGAACGATTGAAAAGGAATACAGGATAATTTCTTGAAATGAAGGAAAAGTTTTGTATCTTTATCTTTGATAGTGGTTACACAGGTGTATGAGTTTGTTAAAACACATCAAAATGTACTTTTTTGATCAGTATGTTTATTTGCATGTAGATTGTACCTCAACGTTTATTTTTCTAACAATAAAACAGACATTTTTTATGGAGTCCTCAACTAGGATGTGGAGTCATGCAAATCAGGGTTGCCGTAAACTTCAAGAGGGTAATTATTCTCTTTGAACTTCTGCTTTTTAGTTTGTTTTTTTTTTTAAATGTAACACAGAGATGATCATAGAACTTAACTCAGGATAATGGGAAGAATAAATGAAACACTGAGTGTAAAGTACGTAGTGTAATGACTGGCAAATATATGTATACGTGTTTAATGTGTCACAGCTCATAACTTTGAAGGAATTACATTTTATACCAAAACTACTTTCCAACATATTTGGAGTAAGTTCAGCATTGTAAATTCATGGTTGGATAAAATTTAACTACTCTAATGCTTTATTTGTGTGTATTTAAATTGAGATGTTTACTGTTATTCGAGGGAAGTATCTGAGACATCCTAGGGAGCCCCAATTAGCAGATCCATAGAGCTGCAAATTACTTCTGTGCACAGATAGGAACATGGCTGGGATGAGATAGGAGAACCTTTCCTAATTGTAGCAGAGTTAGCCGTGAAAGTTAATAATGCTATCTATTAGGAAGCTACAGTTGTAGGATACAGGAAATCTATAGTAATAATTAGGGTCTGCCCAGAAATATCAAAATACCCACATATAATTGGATGGGCTATTTTGAATTTAAAATCAAGAAATGATCTGATGAATTCTTACTGACTCAGAATAAACTAAAAACAATTCAGCCTCTAACTCGTCTAATATGCATATAGATAAATTTGTGCAGTGGAATGTTGAAGTAACTATGACCCATTTTACTGTATTTCTGTATGTTTTTGTCCTCAGACTTTTAAAAATATTGATTTTACCTATGCACAGAAGGGAGGAACTACATAGATAGTTCCGTGATATTACTGCTTAAGAGATAATATTTAAGTTTGGATGGCCTTTTATTTATATAAATTTACTTCAAACGTTCACTGGATGTTGTGAGTGAGAATCAGCTGTCTTCTTGGTACTTTAGTACTATTTTGGTGTTATAATTATTGAATCTAATTTCATTATACTTAAAGTGATGATATAAAAGTTGAAAAATATATTTCTAAATAGAAATATAAATAAATTAAATCATATTTTGGTATTATCAAATTTTGTAAGTATTATTTTTCAGAGGAAAATCAGAAGGATGATTTTTCTTTGATGGAAAGAAAACAATTACAATTTTCATGCATTTTCAGCTTCTTATATTAAGTCAACCAACTTATAAATGATGAGATAAATATTTCTTGGAGTCACACTTATGTGGAATGGTTGAATTCTACTCATTCAATGAGATGAAAAGTTTTTGAATTATCTTTGTTACAGACAATGTATGTACTAATATTTTCTTATAATAGAGGTTTTGTAGAGAGATGAATATATATATTGAAATTTATTATTTTAACTCAATCCAACAAAGGATAATTAATAAATAAGAATTTGCTACTGATGAAAAACCAGTAAAAAAACTGTGTTATGATATAATGAAAGCTACTTAGGGAATAAACTTAATAAGTATTTAATCTGTTTGCTTAAAAATGAATTTTACATTTGTTTCCCATAAACATTGCTTCAAATTATAGTGTTAATGATACAATCCTCCCTACACAGGACTATAATAAAATATTTTCAGTTCTTTTACAATCCTAAAACAAGATCAATTAACAATATTTAATGTATTATTTACAAAATATACTACTTCTTTATGTTATTGTTACATTAATAAAAACATATTAGTAAGATGTAAAAAAAATTGTTAGACAATAAAAGGAGGACTCTCATAATAAAAACAATGGTCTAAGATCAGGGAAACTGGGAAAAGTAACGACATGGTAGAATGAATGTGTCTGATACCTTAGAATAACTAAACTCTATTTTATGACCTTTTTTAGATATAATATAGGATGTTTGATTCATTTATTTGTTTGTAGGAACTCTCACATCCCTGATATAATTCATTATGCAACTCATATGTCTGATCCTTTCTGTTAGCTATAAATATCTAGGTTGATTTCATTGAATGCATAGTTTTTGTCCCTCTACCAAAACATATTTTCTCTAGTGTTTTTTTTCTCTCAAACCTAGAATTTCTATGTTGTTTTCCCTTAGATTTAAATCAATAAAGTGTTTGAATTGAGACTAAATGTTCCTTTATGTAAGAATTTGAATTCTAAAAGAGTGATGTAGTTCACTTTGAAGACAGTAATTATTTATTTATTCTTCAAATACTTAGGGAACTACAAATATGTGGTAGGTACTATGCTGGGCACCAGGAACACCATGTTGAGGAACCAATGAATCATTTTTGTAATTAATTTTATTTGGAAGGCTATCAGAAAATTTTTAAAAAATGTATTAAAGGGAAATTATTCTCCAAAAATTTCTACATAATTACCATCTATGAATCATAATTTTACAAAGCTTAGATTTGATTTGGATCTACTTTATAGAAATGTTAAAATATTCTGACAATAAATAAAGAAAAATATTTTTGAAAAACTCTAAAGAAATTATTTGAATTACAATTTATAAATGATATTAAAATAGAATAAAATGTCATTATACACAATGTATAAATAGTTTTTATTGCATAAAGGTTAGTTATCATAGGTGCACTTCTAATTTCTAATAATAATGAAAATATAACAATTTAAAATATATGAGGAATTGTCTTTTAAATTATTTTTAAGAAAGTTGGTGCTTCATATAGAACACTGTGTATTATTTTCTTCTCTCTTACATTTTCTTCCCTGAGAAATCCTGGACGCTTTCATCACAACTTTTGGTCTTGTAACCCTTTTCAGGCATATAAAATAAGAGAACACACTTGGGGAAAAAAGGAATTTCTCAAAAGTCCCTAATGTTTCACATATTGGGTTACAGTGTGTGTATATATATGCTCTTTAACTTCCCATTCTGGGAAACAAGGTATGAAATAAGCAGGATGATTTTGCTCTGAATTTATGTTCCAAGCATCTAATCATCATGGTACATTGTTAATGACTAATAGCTCTCTAATCTGCTTTATGTCTGTACAGCCACAGGATCAGGTTAAGCTCATTGGAAATTTCATGGTTTTAGCATTTAATATAAAAGTTGGCAGTGAAATATGAATATTTTGAATGCCACTTTGGGATTGAAGAAAACACACATCATAAGACATATTCTGTCTTTAATTTTTAATTCATTCTACATCACTAGAACATACTCATTTTAAATGTTTCTCAAATATTTTCTTTTGAGAGAAGAAAAATTGGGGTTAAAAATTAATGTAAAGATCTTGTCTAGTGCAACAGTGTGCTGAAGGAAATCACTAGAGATTAGCTGAATGATTCTGACTCATGACAAAGGGTGATCTTGACAGGAATAAGATGACCTACCCTCCCAAAAAATCTTTAATAAGAAAAATGTGTGCTTGATATCTAGGGAGAGAATGGAACATTAGATCAGGAATTACAAATTTAAAAAATCTGCTAACTCTTTCTTTTTTGGTACCAACTAAGACATCTGAATTACCATAATTTTTGAAGCACCCTAATCTACAGATATACATGTATTAAAGGTGGCAGGAGCTTTACATGTAGAATCTCATTCTATACTGATTCTAACAATAGATTTCAGGGTAAACTTGTATTCCTTGAAATCTGTAAACTTCTCCTAAAGGCATTTCTGTGTTTGTTGTTCAGACTTAGTGGGTCTGACCTCTGCAGAGAAGGATTTTAAGGGATTGAATATCTGATTAGGGAAAGCAGCCTGACTCAGTAAACTAGTAATCAGAAGTAGTGACTATTAATCCCTTTGTGATTTGGTCCACAGTAGAGTTAACTGCAAGGAAGAGTATATACATTTCTTATTAATTATAAGAAAATGTGTTAGTTTAATACAGTCTTCCACAAAATTAATTGCTTTGTGAAATGAATATAAGAATTCTACAATTTTGTAATTTTTATTATGTTGGGCAATTGTAAATAATCATTTGAGCATTCAATTAATACAAATTTTATATTTTTATGAGTCAGCATTATCTTTTTGGTTAAGAACAAAGATTTCCAAAGACATGTCATTTGTTTAATCTAGTATATCCTCTGCTGGTTAAACACTGTGGCTATTTATTTGTTTATTTATTTAAATATCATTGTTCAGAAAAATTTCTTTGGAAATACTTTTTAATTCTGTTTTAATTCCACTACAGAGAATCTCTCTAAATAAATAGTAGTGCAGTGAGTTGCATTTGATCCAGTTTGCAAATTGACTACAAAGATGTGGTTGCTTTGATTCAGAAGACTTTTACAAGTTGCAAATGTTTTCTAACTTCTTCCGACTCATTAAAACTATTTTGAATACAGCCAAATGTTTCTTTCCCAAAGGAACAGTCAGTGCTTATAGAAAAATGACAAAATGTGACTTAGTGAAGTAGTTGCATTGGGAGACCTCTGATGTAAGTTCTTACTCTTTCAGTTAAAGTCCATTTGAGTTATCATCCACTTTCTTCACAATCAACACCAATTCTTCAGCACACCCATACTCACACTTTAATGCAAAGCTCAGATGATTATATATCATTTATTTTTACATCAAAATATATTTTTTAGATTATAACTTTTAAAAGGTATTAGTCGGTGAAATTCCAGTTTCTCTTCATTAAAGTAAATTATAAACTTCAGCAAATCTACTTGTTTATTAAGCCGTTGCTTAGCAAATTTCTCAAACTAATTAAAATTACTTAACAGAAAAGTTTCTGCCAATTATACAAAGAATAAAGAACTTTCAGTTTCTCATTGTATTTTTGGAGAATATATTGTAAATCTTGAGAGACTGACTGCCTGTATTAAGTGCAGGAATTGTTCTAAGTACTGTTTGTCTCTACCAGAGCAGTAAAATAGCAGTCGCAAGTGCAATAAATGGGGTTGTTAATTAGGGAACTAATCTAGCAAATATATATTCACAATATAGAAAAATAGATAATATTAGGTAGATTAAGTTATAAGATGCAAAGTCTTGTAGGACTTTATTAATTTTGTACACCAAACATTCCAAAGCACCCCCCAAAAAAGATATAAATATATAGAAAGGTGTATGTATGTGTGTGTGTGTGTGTGTGTGTGTGTGTGTGTATAATTTCTTCATGTCACACAGAGGAAAATTAGTGGTATAGAGAGCTTAATTTGAAAAAAATATGCATATAACCTAAAAAATATCTAAACAAGAATAATCTAAATATCTAAACTGTCATACAATTCTGTATGACACTGGTGCTTTTGATTCATGACCATGAGGACATTCTCAGAACGGTTTTTCTAATACAAGTTTTAAATCCCTTTGCAAAATAAACAAATTTTTCTGGCCAGAATAAGGCATCCTTAGACCAGAAATATCTGCTATGTTTTTCAGCAACTGAATTAACTGAATAATGGAAACAAGACATGTAAAATTTTGACAGTTACCAAATTTATTACTTAAAGCTTCATTAGTATGCGGGGATGTATATGGAGGACTTGCTGCAATTAAGATTTATCTTAGCCAACAATAACATTAGTGCTTATTCCTGAGTTTCCCAGTCTTTTTCTATAACAAGCTGTGATATTTCCAGTAATTCCAGGTATCAAAAATTTTCAAAATCAAGAATATTTACCTATGAAGATAAAAGTTTCCAATGGTTCTATGAGTGTTAGGTAGATACATTAAGAAAAAAAATAATTAAATGCATGAAAGCAGGTAGTTATGCTCAAAATCACTTGTCTCCAGAAAATATACCATAATATTGGTTATGTTTCCACAACTTAATTAAAATCTTTTTGGAGAAGAAAAATATGCACATGATAAAAGATGGCACATCTCTTGGTATAGGCCTCTAGAGATGTTTTGAGTCAAAATGGAAATAAACTAACAAATTAAAGAGATATTTTTAAATAAGGGCCTGATTTAGTCATTCCTTTACTTCTTTCATTATTCACTGACTCTATCATTTACCCATTCATTAATTTATTTAACATTCATTTAGTCTTAGACTTGTGTCAGGAAGAGTGTGGTTATATAACTCGCACCTACATCGATGAGACCATCTATGACCACAAAAAGTACACAATCAAAAAAGAGAGATAGACCAAGAGACTTCTAAAGTTGTAGTAGAGAGTGAATAATATAACTATGGAAGCATATACAAAGTAGAGGAGCAGAGAAAAAGGTGCTATTAATTCTTTTGGACAGGTCAGGAAAAAAATTTGTGTGGTTAGTTCCACATTGCTAGAACAAACATGTACATACAGGAAATTGCAGGTTTACGAACTTAATTAGACTTACTGATAAGTAGGAGAAAAAATTCTAAACAATATGTTAGTAAAAGTCAAAGAGGAAATGCACAGAAAAATATTTATTTCCTGATTTTAAAAAATGTATAAAGATACTAATGAATGTGACTATGATGAGTCAAAGTGGTGTTTTAATAAAGAAACTTGATTGTTATTGTATTAATTATCTATTATTGTATAACAAAGTAACCCAACACTTAATAACTTAAAAAAGTGTAGACTTATCATTGTCCATAATGCTGTAGATTGGCACTCTGTGCGTTTCTTCTGCTGATGTCACCTAAGATCACTCATGTAGCTGCAGTTACCAGAAAGTTTGGCTATGTTAGAGGGTTTAACGTTGCCTCAGTGGTGGCATTTGGTGTTGGCTGTTAGCTGGTTTGCCTCAGTTCTTATTCACATGGGCCCCTCTGCTCCAACAGTCTTTGCTTTTTCACAGCATCATAGTCTCAGAGTTCCAAAGGAGCACACATGGAATTATAAACCTCTTAAGTTGTAGGATCTAAAATTTGAAAAATGTTAATTCTACCGCATCTTATGTTCCAAAGCAAATAAAAACAAACAAACAAACAAAAACAAAACACTTTAATTCAAGAGGGAAGAAAAATAGATAAATGAGAAATATGATTTTTTAGAAATAGGTCAACATTAAATATAGAATTTCTCCAATAAGTCAGAGTTTTAACAATTAAAAAGTATGAACCACTGGGCCTACAAAAATTAAAAACACAAGACAGAATAAGCCACTTTTAAGAAAAGATTTAGAAATACTAAATCTTTTAGTATTGATAGTGGAGAGCATGGAAGCCACAATATATCCAGAATAGGATTGATGGAATGAATGAGATGACAAAAAAGTGAAAGCTATAGTTTGATCAAACATGAAGTTTAGTGTAACTGCAAGAGTTGGGGAAAGTTCACAAGCAAGGAATTTGGGTTTGATATTGAGTGGAGTGAAATAAAAAATTCACATTCTCTGTCTTGCCAGTTCTCTGATGGCAATAGTCTTGGGGTAATAAAGGCATAGTGAGCAATCCCCCAGAGGTGCTTAAATCAATGTTGGTAGTTTGTCTCCCATTATAGTCATCGTATTACATTATAATAACTGCATAAGATGTCTCTTTACTTTCAACAGTTTCAGTAACAAATATAATTTACAATTTAGATTAGTAACATGAACTCCAACATATAAAAATGAATAATTTTTAAGAAACTACTTGTATTTAGAACAAAAAATAAAACCTTAATAATATTAAAAAAATAAAAACATAGGTGACAGTTTTAAATAGAGCCTCCAAAGGAGATATATAAAAGTCCAATAATCATACAAAAATATATTAAACATCATTAATAATTATATAAGTTAAAATTAAAATCATAATGACATGTCATTTCATACCAACTGTTACAGCTAAAATAAATAGATAGGTAATGACACATGTTTTTGAGGATTGGAGAAACAGGAACTCTCATACTTTGCTAATGGAAAGTTAAAATTGCAAGCCACCTTGAAAAGCAGAATGGCAATATATTAAAAGTTAAACATAAATTTATAATACAATTGAGCATATTTCAATACTAAGTAACAACTCAAATGCAAATATACATCCACATAAAAGACTTGGACATAGAAAAAATCTTAGAAGCGTTATTTATAATAGCCAAATTGGAAACAATCTGTATATCCATCATTGGTAAAGAAATAGACAAAATATTTTATATCTATACAATGGAATACTAGTCAGCAGTAAAAAGGAACAAACTGTTGATAAATACTATAATATCAATAAAACTAAAACACACTAACAGTTCCAGTCAAAATGGCAGAGTGGGTAAACACTGTACTTACTTCCTCTCATGACATCAAAATTACAGACAAACTGCAGAAAAACCATCATTGAGAATCACCTGAAGTCTAGAGAACAGAAGCCCTACAACTAAGGACATAGGTAATAAGCCACTTCAAGTGGGAGTAGCAAATATTCTGAATGAGCTGGTCCCACACCCATATGTGGGGGTTAAAATTTGGGCGGAATATCTCTGTTGTACAGGTAACCCATGTGGAGCAAGTGGTTCTAGCCCCACACCAGGCTCCCCAGCCCAGGATTCCAGTGCCAGGAGAACTCCTATAACTTCTGGCTGTGAAAACCAGCAAAGACTGTGGCTGAGTGACACGGGGCAGCTGGATGGAGTCCCAGGCACTCCTCTTAAGGGCCCATGCACTAACTTAGTCACTGACAGACTCACTTGCTTGGAGTTCCAGCTCTGGATTAGCAGTTCAAAAGACACCGGATGATGGTGGTGGTGGTGAGGACTGAATTGCTGGTTTAAGGCAGAAGTGCTGGCACAAGCCATTGCTTTTTGTTGAGCCTACCCACTGCCAGCATGCAGAAGCAAATGGGTGCCATATCTGAGTCTTCATCAACCTGGCGAACAATGCTTGCTTCACCTTTGTAATTCCCTGAGACCCTACCCAACTTGTAGGCTCACCCAAACTGCTTCCAGTGGTTTTCCATACAAATGGCCTGTCTTAGCTCATGCTGTGGACTTTTCCTAAAAACCTCTCAAAGGTTCACAAACCCCAAACAAGCAACATCTGTCCTTTTCATGCCCCATACCTCTTGCTAAGCAGCCCCAAACCGGGTGTTAGTGTCAGCAACCCTCAGTTTGCAGCTTAGCATCTCCCAGGTACCTCCAAGACCGGAACAACTGGCAATCATCTGCAGATCACTTTGTGGCACACATCAAGTTGCCCCTGGCAGGGCACAAGCAGTGGCTGTAATTGGTCAGCAATAGAGCCCCTCCCAAGAGGCACTCAAAATACCACACCTGGTGGCCAGCTTCAGATCACACCATAGAACCATCCAAATACCTTTACAAAAGACACTCCCAAAGTGCAGACAGGGCAAAACCAGAGACCTGCTAAAGTAAATCCTGCTTTGTGGAGTTAGCACCCTCACAACAGCTCTCCCAATATAGTCATGGCCAATCCTCACAACCAGTCAGCCTGAGGGGTCAATCCCTTCCATAGACATGCAAAATAGCAACCAAAAATACTGCAATGGAAGGGAATACAAATTCACATAAGGGACACACCTGAAGCACCCAGCTCAGGACAAGGGAGACTGCACCCCTAGGACCCAGAGGACACCTACTGCATAAGGCCACTCAACTAAGACTGGAAGACATAGGACCTCATAGGAACAAACACAGGGAGGCAGCCAGAAAGGGAAGACAAAGAAACATGTGCCAAATAAAAGAACAGAACAAATCTCCAGAAAAAGAACTAAACAAAATGGAGACAAGCAATTTATCAGACACATAGTTCAAAACACTGGTTATAATGATGCTCTGTTATCTCAGGGCAAACTTCAACAAAGATATAGAAAACATAAAAAAGGAGATAGAAAACATTAAAAAAACCGGAAATGAAGAATACAGTTACTGAAATGAAGACTACATTAGAAGGAATCAACAGTGGATTACATGAAGTGTAGACTTGAATAAGCAATTGGAAGACAAAGTTGCAGAAAATACCCAATCAGAATAGCAAAAAGAAAAAGAATCCAAAATAGTAAGGATAGTTTAAGGAGCCTCTGAGACAATATCATGCATACAAACATTTGCATCATGGAGGTATTAGAAAGAAAAGAGAGAAAGTAAGGGATTGAGAATCTACTTGAAGAAATAATGATGGAAAATTTTTCCTACCTGGAAAAGGAAATAGACATACAAGACCAGGAAGCTTAAACTCCCAAACATGATAAACTCAAAGAGGCCCACACCAAGACACTTCATAATTAATATGCCAAAAGCTAAAGAGAGAGAATCTTAAAAACAGCAAGAGAAAAATAGTTACTTACCTACAAGAGAGCTTTCATGAGACTGTTAGCTGATTTCTGAAACTTTGCAGGTCAGAAGGGATTGGAACAAAATATTAAAAGTGAGAAAAGCAAGACCCTACAACCAAGAATACACTACCTAACAAAGCTATCATTTAAAATCAAAGGACAGATAAAGAGGTTCCCAGACAAGGAAAGGTTAAAGAAGCTCATCATCACCAAAGCAGTATTAAGAAATATTAAAGGCACTTTAAGAAGGAACAAACAAACAGCAACAACAACAACAACAACAACAGATAAAAATATAAATAATAAAATGGCAGTAACTACATATCTAACGACAATTACTTTAAATATAAATGACTTAAATGCTCCAATCAAAAGATAGAGTGACTGAATGGATAATAAAACAAAACTCTAACATATGCTGCCTATGAGAGACTCACTTCAGATTAAAAGACGCATGCAGCATGAAAATAAAGGGATGGAAGATGATATTTCATGAAAACAGGAACGAACAAACAAAAATTCACAAAGTTGTGGTAACAATACATATACCAAGACAAAATAGCCTTTAAAACAAAGACTTTAACAAGACACAATGAAGGACCCAGTGATCCCACATCTAGGTAACCCAAAACACTACTCGAGGAAACATGTGCATCCATATGTTCATTGCAGCATTATTTACAAAAGCCAAGATGTTGGGGCATACTGGGTTTTCATCAATGGATGAATGGATGGGAAAGAGGTGGTATGTACATACAATGGAGTATTATTCAGCCATAAAAAGGAATAGAATCTTGCTATCTGCAACAACCTGGGTGGACATAGAGTCTATTGCACTGAGTGGAGCATATCAGACATTGAAGGACAAATGCCATATGATTTCAATACGTGGAATCTAAAGAACAAGATAAATAAACAGTCAAAACAGAAACAAATTCATAGATACAGAGAACATTTTGAGGGTTTCCAGATGGGAGGGGGGTTGGGGAATGGGTGAGAAAGGGAAAGAGATTGAGAAGTACAAATTGGGTGGTGAGCACACAATGCAATATATAGATGAGGTACTATAGAATTATATATTTGAAACCTGTATAATTTTGCTAACCAGTGTCACCCCATTAAATTAAAAAAAAATAACAAAGGATTTAGGAACCACCTATTCTGAGTTTCCTTTCCTCCTTTGGCAAACATAGTTGACTGTATTTTTGGGAGTGTGGTTCTAATCTCTCTGTTCTGTAACATTGGTCTATTTCTCTATTTTTTCACCCACAGCATACTATCTTGATTACTATAACTTTATATTATAGTTAGTCTTGAACTTGAGTAGTATCAGTTCTTCAGTACTTTTCTTCTTTAATATTGTGTTTGCTATTGGGTCTTTTAACTTTTTATATAAACATTAGAATCAGTTTATTAGTATCATAAAAAAAAACAAAACAACTTGCTGGAATTGGGATGATATTAAACCTACAGGTCAAGTGGAGAAGAACTAACATTTTTACCTTATTTAATCTTCTTATTAATGAACATAGACTATATCTCCATTCACTTAATTTTAATTTTTTATCAGTTTTATAGTTTTCTTCATTTAAATCTTGTTACATTTTTTAGACCCACCTACTTTTGAGCAGCAGAATAAGTTTATCAGAAAAGTTTGCTTTCAGAAAATTAAGCTAATTATTCCAAAAAGGGAAAAATTGTAGTTGAATGGCTGGTTAGAATAAAAGATACTAAAGGTATGAAGTTGATTAATAATAGTGAGAACAAAGCACGTAAGATGGATGTAATTAATGTTGCAGTGGTAGACATAGTAACACTGAAAGAGACCAAGTAATAATGGGTAAGGTTCTATGAATGAGGTAAACCCCATCATTCTCATTTTATAGATTAGAAAACAGCATAGAAGATAATCCAGGGTTCAAGTCTGCAACATGCTTGTCACCACAAGTGCTAGATTTAGAAATCTAGCAGCTCAGAGTACACAGCACTCTTACAGAGTCCTCTCTACAAGGTTTACTTAAATCGCAGTTAATGGAAATATTGTGGTTCTGTTGAGATAAGTGGAATACATGGTATGAGAAAAGTTAATCTGGGATAGAAAAGAAAAATTTGCATTTGAATAACTTGTTTTATTTACTATGTGTTTGTCTGTGTTTGTGTCTATTTTGTAAATTCAATATTCATTAATAATGTTGGAAAAAATTAAATTCTTAGAAAAACTATACATTTTTAAATCAAAATACTCATTGTAATTCTTGGACTACAGAGTCACATGACTCATTCTGATCAGCCTCTTTATAATAGAACTTTTTAAAATATGAATATGTGTTTTATTAAACATTTTTTCAACAGTGTTTTCAGTATTAACTGACTTAGTATTTATTTTATGGTCAGCTAAACATTAACTAGACAAAATTTCTCCCTCATTTATTTATTCTTTTATTCAAAAGTTATTTATTAAGTGTCTAGGTATGATATATTTTTTGCTAGGTCCTGTGGTTATAAACATTATTTATTTTATTACTTTTCTATTCTTTGTGTTTTGAAAAACTCTCATTTGGATTTTTTTAGCAGAAAGCAAGTGTGAAAATAGATTGGCAAAAATCAAACATACACACATCTACTCTGTTTTATAACCACAACAATATTAGCAAAATTTCATGCATTAGAACTTTTTAATACAAAACTTTATCATCCTATATATGGACAAAGCCTTTTATTTCCTTCAAGTTGCATATGCTGTAACATTAAATGCATATAGAAAAAATTTGACAATCTGTACAATATTTTACTTATTGATGAAAAGAAGATAAGTAGGTAAAAAAAATCTGTATGTGCACATGTATGTAAACATGAAAAATAAGTAAAAGGGTATACACAAAAAACTTCGGTTATTTTCTTATAGTGAAGTTATGAATATATTTTTTTCTTTTCATTTTGGGCTTTCCTGATTTACTCATGATATTTTGGTTCATAATAACTTTTCATAATTTTCAGAAAGGAGGATAAGTAATTAGCAATATAGGCAATAAAAAGTTATTATATAATAATAATTATAATTTATTGTTTACTTGGTATATGTGAACTCTAAACTGGACACATTGTCTATTTGGTCATGTCATTGTTACAACAGCTTCTATAAAGTAGTCATCTGTATTTCCACATTTCCTTGAGGAACAAAGACACAGATATGCTAAGCAACTTGTCAAAGTTCACACAACTAGGAAATGGTCAAGCCAGAATATGACCAAAGCTCTTTCTGATTTCAAAGATTTTCTAAAGGTATGAATGAATTCTTATGCTATTCTTCTATTATGTTTTCACTTTTCTTTATTAGAGGACATTCTTTCAGTTTATCTAAAATGGTGTCAAACTATTTAAATATAATTTAAAATAGTGCAAGTTTAATAACATAACTCAGTCATTCCCATAACATTTTGACTGGTAAAGAATTATCATTGCTGTATGTCTAATTGAGGATCAAAGACCACAGAGAACACTTTTGGTTCTTCCTTGTAATATGCACTTGCCCAGTGATAGCATTTATGACCCACAAAAGCATAGGGGACTATGGACAATGTGAATTCTACATATGTAAAATAAAATTGTCTTATACTATTTTATTTAAAGTATAATATTTTGATTTCTACAATTGACCAGGTTTCTGATTGCTCATCCTGTCATTACCTCATCTTCTTACAGCCTTTCTAATCAGTAAAGAGAACTGAACCTGAATTGGCAGTTAATACTCTAAATTTCCTCAATAGACATGCATTCCATAAAAATTAGATAATAATTCAATAATAAGGAAGAGTATACACAGTTTATTCAGGGATAGCTATATGATTATTTTTCTAATCAGAGTTTGATTTGCATTAGTTCCACCTTGACTTGTTATGAGACACTGGGCATCCTATGACTTAGTTTCCTGAACTTCAGAGAAAACTGAGAAATCTAGGGTAATCAATAATAGTGATATTAAGTTTCTTAAATATAGTGTGCAATTACAGAAAACATGTATAATTGCAGCTGCTGCAATGAAGAATCAAAATAATGAAACTCTGAATTACTTTCTGTATGATTTTTGCACTTAGTTTTCTACCTAACTTCAAATACTAAGACATTGCACATCATAAATGCAATTTTTGCAGAATTTCATAATCAGCAGTCTAGTGTTCCACATCTGTGTAGAAAAGCCTACCCAGGGTGTTGCTTTAGCATTAGACACATGATTAGGCACTGATAGACACATGGCATTTAGTAATACCATTAAAATATTTTATACTACACAATGGCAACAGATGTCTTAAGTTCTAACAACTAATCAGAAAGTAAATTGAGAAACATAAAAAACACATCTGGAATCCTAGGAATGGAAGAACTCAGTCATATATCATTCAATATTCTATTTAATTTGTGTTAATTTGTGAAAAGCTGTGCTGGGTGTTTTTTATGTAAATGAGGCCAAATATACATTTTACTTTGTGATCTCCAAAACTGTTTACTAACGTAAGTACTTTGTCAGGTTCTGAAGTGCTCTTTCCCAAGCTTTAGATAACTCAAACTTTCTGAAATAATTTTTCTTATTAAAGCAATATGTTCAAAGTGAGCAATGAAAGTCCGCAGGGAACACTGCTGAGAAAGTAATGGTCTGCTGGTGAGTTGATGGACTGCATTAATGGTTTCAGCCAGTCTGGAAAGAGGACTGACAGCAGCTTAATTTGTAATGTATTTCATGTGTAGGACACATTCAGAAAAAAGTCCCAAATATTAGAACTGTGTATTGGCTAATGGAAGTCTTTGAAAATTATGGCATTGCAACCATGAATTACTCTTTGGTCATTAGTCTCTAATCATTGGGAACATTCTTATCCACATATGAAAAATAATTATAAATTGTAAATGGTAGTATACACTTTCAGTTTATTTTTACTGACAATATTAATTTAATGCGCCAGAAATTTCTTTCCTAGAAAGGGAAAGTATTTAGTTTTTGTTGTTATTGTTGTTTGTTTGCTTTTTGAGACTAAGAAAAATTAAGGATTCGAAAGCCTTTCAAGTGATACTAAAAATTCTTTCACAGTGCTATAAGGAATGAGTCAAATACAATATTTTAATAAAAATCATAACTAAATCATTCCACAGGAGGATTTTCAGCACCACAAAATAAACTTCAGACAAGATTGCAGTCCTAATGAATTCTGGTACTTAAAGTGACTTACTATGTCATTATGTTTTGGGCAACTCTAAATGAAAATGTTCATATTGTTTATACTGTTTACCCATTGTAAATGAAGAAGAGTAAATAAAAATGAGTGTTAACTGTCTTTGGATTCACTTTTGTAAGCACAATAAATATTTAACAGTCATAAATTACTTCTCTGGTGACATAATACATTAATATTAAGCAAATTAATAAAAAAGCTGTAGTTATTAGCACGATTTACAAGTTATTTTATTTTAAGGTGCATTTGAAACTGTAAACTCAAATTTAACATTGAATTGCTGCAGTGGTTTTATCTTTTGAATTTAAATACAGCAAAAATGAATTTTCCAGCTACCCTTAATAAAACATACCAATAAGTTGTATGTTTTTGTGATATTCAATTTCCCTTCAATGTGTTATTGAACTTTTAATTAGATAAGAAAGGTAGATGATGAACACTTCCTTCTTAGCATGCATTTTTAGCTTTACTACTTTATTCTATGTCTCTTCTCTGGAGCATCTAACCTGAGTCTTCTAGAAGTACCAAGAAATGCTCAGTAGTACAAATTTTAAATATACATAAATATAAGTCTTAATAAACTGATGTTCTCTGGAACATGAAAATTAGTTCAGAAAACCTATTTCCACAAAATGTTTTCTTGGATGACAGATTTTATTTTTCCTAGAGAATAATCAATGATTAAACTTTGTCTCCAAATATAGATAGCTTACATCGGAGAAAGAAAGAATGTGTCTTCATGGGAAAATACATGTAACATATTAAAAGTGGTCATCATTTTTGGCATATTCCTAGAAGAAAGAAAAGCCAGAAACAGAGATAATCCCAAACTATTAGACGTGGAAACTTTATAGTCTGCACAATCATAGAGGCTTTAGTGGTCCCCTGATACTATTAATACCTCTTATAATTTTCATAAACTTGTCAAGTCCTGCACTTTACCTCTTTTACATCAATGACATTAAACCTGAATGATGTTCAGATTTTTATCTCATAGCATTAATAAAAAGCTATGTCACAGGGTAGTTAATAAAAATGAATGTGAGATTTTACTAGAGATAGGGGACTTGCGGGATCAAAGCATACCCATTTATGAATGTTATAAACTCTTGATAAAATAAGTTGTCATGTGATGGCATGTTTATTTCAGAAGTAGGGATGAAAAGATAATGTATTTAATTAAAAATAATAAAAACTTTCTGCCAGCAGGTGGGCAGTAGTGGTGGGGGCATGTGGCTAACAGCTGGACATTATTAAATATATATTAACTTGAGCACCTCATTGGTGATTCTTCAATAAACTGATTTTTTGTTTTTTTACCTTTTATTGCACTCACATAGACAAAAAAGATACAGTTTTACGAATTCCCTATAATTGTAATTTTTCTCACAAACAACCTACTTTTTTGTTAATGGAGATCCATAAGCTTGTCGGTAAGAGAAACTTAGTTCTCTGTTAAGCTATCAGTCACTGTAAGCTTTCTGTCCCTGAAGGATTGTTTCTCTCCTTCTCTCCTCCTCCTTCTAAGATGCATGGCTGTGAGAGAAAGTTTTCCAGGCCTGGGGGCCTGGGAAGGTAAGGCTGTCTCTGGCTGGTTCTACACTCATTCTGCTGTCTAGTATGACTGAACGTCTAAGCTGAATGTACACTCCTTTTTCCATTCCTGCTGTAATAACAACAGTGTTCTCCAAAGCAAATTGTGCAACTAAAACTATATTATCCCCATCATATTGACCATTCTAAGCTTTATGTTGCCAAATAAGTTTTTCATTTTAATTTCCAAACTACGCTAGAAAAATGAGGCCATCATAGGAATCAGAACAATATAATTTCAAGAGACCAAAACTCAAATGATTTCAACAATCTGAAAGAAAAATTTATCAGGTCAAATGAGGAAACTCTGAGTAGAGCAGAGGACTTATTGATGACTGGCACCAAGGACTTGAAAATTTTTAAGGGGCCCCCTTATCTCCTTTGTGTCTGTGCTGCCTGCTCTCAGTGTGTTAATTCCATTCTTCTGAAAAGCTTTTCCCTGCCGTAAGCTGTGAAGATGTGGTATTCTTAGCAGATTGTATAAACTCATTTGGAAAACGATCAGGGAAGCACTTCAGTGTGTTCACCTTAGGCCATTCACCTGTCTTGGCAGATAGGCCGTTTCTAACATAGGTCATACAAAAATCACATTTTTTTGAAAAAACATTTCACAGGGGAAGAAGTAGGAGGTGTTGACATAGATCAGAATAATGCATGCCTCCAAGTGCAAGTAATTAATCATTTCATTGTCAATATTTTAATATAATATAGCTATTTCTCTAATTTCTTCCAGAATCTTTGAAATTTAACATCCTTATACTTTTGTATAAGAACCCTTTCCTTAGTTTTTAATGAAATGTCAAAAGATTAACTTTTTTCAATCTTAAAATAAATGCAACTTGGCCCTATTTATTCCTCCAACCTTATCTCTACAGCTAATATCTCTACATATCTTATCTCTATGTATATTCTTTTTTCATGTTTCTGGAAGTATGCCAATATCTTTTTTTCTCTGAAGTGTTTTGACCAGGCATTTTGCTCTTCCTGGCATGTATTTCCCCCTTGGTTAGCTTTATCTTATCTTTTATTTCTAAGCTAAGATATTATCTTAAAGAAACCAAATCCTACCACATAAATTATAATTTTTTTTTGTCAAGTCCTACACTTTACTTCTGTTGATTTATTCACTATTTGTCTGTTCCACTGGGCAGAAAAATCCACAAATTCTAGGACTGTGCCTCTGATCTACCATTCTGTCCTCAGATGTTTATATCAAGCCATACACATGGAAAACTAAAAAAATAAAAAGTGTCAGCTTTATATTTAATTGTTGAATTTGATACTTTTCAACATTTATCTTAATCTCTGGCAGCAGTTTCTCTTCATCAAACTTCTCTTTCTTTGGCTTCTGTATCAGTGATTTCTCTGGCTTTCTATTCTGGTTTAGCTCCATTTGTTTTTCTTTACTCTCATAAAACATTAGTTTTCTGGCAATCCCGGTTATCTTCTTAAACTATATCCTCTGACATTTGATTCTTGTTTATGGTTTTAACTGCTGCTCATATGTTTATGGCTCACAAATATGTCTAGTTCTCCTGATCATCAGAATCATTCTGTTGCCTGTTGACTCTTTTGAATATTATTAAATATAATCCAGACTTCATTCATCCTCAACAAATTCACCCTATTTTCCATCACATTGAAAGAGAATGCCAAGAAGCCAGACACTTAGGACTGCCATCTGGCTGTCTCACTCCATTCCACCATTTACTAATTATGCCTGCACTCACAAATTCTGTCACTAATATTTATCAAGTTGTATTAATTTTGTCTTCCATATAATTCTAAAATTTACCCTCTCTTTTCTAACAGTCTCTAACTTGTCTCTTTTTCTCATAGTCCTGCCCATGATGATGAATACTGCATATTGCCACCACAGCGAATTTTCTAATCCTTAACTTGCCTTTCATAGGATTTAAATATTTCCTTGTGTCTTCAGAATATTCCTCATTTAAACTGTGTAAAATCCTTTCTAACCTAAGAGCCAGGTAATCACAAATATACCTGCTATTAAATCTACACCAAATCATTTGTAATCTCTTAAATACTTTAAGTTCTTCCACTTCTCTGTGGCTTTCCCACATTTTTTTTTTTTTTTTTTTTTGGCCAGTCAGTTGGTTAATCCAAAAATTACCCATCTATACTTAATTATAGGTTACCTTTCCCATAAAAGCATTTTCTGACTATTGTGCACTTATGTTGGCAGCATGGTACAAACAACTCGGTAAGATGTCATAACCTTGCCAAGATTATGACAGTGCTGCCAATGTAAGCTCAAGGTGGCAAATACTTGAACTTAACTGTCAGATTTTGGGGACAATGGCAGCTCTGAGGGTCATTCCAGAAAAAGAGTTCCAAAATGGCTTTGAAGGGTGGACTAGATGTTGGTGTGGATACATGGCTTCCCATGGGGAATACTTCAAAGGTGACCATAGTGGTACTCAGCAATGAGGTATGTAGCACTTTTTCTAGGATAAGTTCATGAACTTAATGGTCAGACCTCGTATGTGCTTTATTAATCTTTTTACACAAAACATATGCCCCACACATAATGGCCGCCTTAAAATGATGGTCTAGGATCTGAAATCCATTTATTCTACCAACTCACTTCAAGTTTCTAGGAGAGAAAAGCTGGTTGGCCCATCTTAGGTTGAGTTCACTCCTACCCCAATTATCTGTGTAATTAGATGAGTAGGTTCTCTAAACAAAAACAAAACTACTGGCTTCTTTTAAAAACACTCCCTCAATATACTTGTGCACCTGACCTTTCAGAAATGTCTCTTGTTTATCTTTTATCTCTAGCATTAAGCACAGTCTTGGCCTATAAAATATATTTAGTAAATGTTTATTGAGAAAATCAAATGTTGTTTTGTTTTCTGCTTAGTTGCATCCACTAGAAAATTTTGTTAAAGGTAACATTTTGAGTTTATGTTAATACTAAACTAGTCTTATTCATTTAAATTTTTTTCTGGTGATTTAATTAAAATAAGTGTAACTTATAGAGAAGACTAAAAACAATCAAGGTTGAAGCTGTTGGTTAATAGGACTAGAGGATGAGAGACAAATAAAGGAAAATAGAGAATATACTGATAGAAATATATAGAAAATCAACATGCCCCTTAGTTGTGGTATTATCTAAAGAATAATGAGAATGAGAAATATAAACATTTTTTTGTGTATAATTAATCTTGGCAGTAATTTTTAGATAGTCCTCAAAACGTATTTCTCTACCTTTTCCTATAAATTTTATTTCATTTTGAAACAATCTATCCAATGCAACCAGTATTAATTTGGGAAAATTTATCAGTCTCTCATAACAAAATCCATTTTGGTGCAATTGAAGATAATAAATTTTACAATGGCCTGAACAGTGAGTAGAATAATAACCAGAAGAAGCAGGCAGGAGAGAATCTTTAAATATGCCTATAAATGCTTTCTTAGTCCTAATCAGTGACACTTTTTACCAACCAAAAGTCAAGCTAGATCTTAATTATTAGAGTGTATTGGTAAGGAAAAGAGAAAATGATTGGCACTCTCTAGGGGAAGAAAAGCTTCACTACAGGAAATTAATGGCATTCCATTTTGATTTTATAAACAAATAGCTTAATTGAAAAGATTTGTAGTGTGTTGGAAAAACTGATCCTCATTACCTATTTCTTGTACCATAGACTATTACTAAAGGAATATTGATGATGAAAACCTCATTACTAATTCTGAAATTCATTTGCCTTCAAAAGTCTACAGATTTTCAGAAAAGGGGTTCAAATATTAGTTTTTAGGTACATGAATGTGTGTGTGTGTGTATGTATATATATATATGTATGTATATATATATACATATATATATATACATACACACACACATATATATGTATACATTTGTTATATACATTAGATAGCTTTCTTCTTAAATCAAAATCACTTATCACTTATTCTTTACTTATTAAATATATTAAAGGAGCGTTCCCTGGTGGTGTAGTGGCTAGCTTCAGCACTCTCACCACCGTGGCCTGGATTCAATCCCTGCTCAGGGAACCAACCAAAAAAAAATATATATATATATAATGAATATATTAATATCACATGCTAATTGATTAAATATATAGGTATGAAATGGTATATAAATAAAAATAATATATAAATAAATATGTTTATATATAAACATTTATTTATATATAAATTTATTTATTTATATATTATATATTATTTATATATAAATAAATGTTTATATATATATAAACATAAATACTTTTCTTAACACTCCTAGGTTGATGGAAACCCTTCTCTATTTTCTCATAAATTAGAAACCTACTTCTAGATGATAAGAGCACAAAATAAACAAATACTTTCACTGTTTCACTTTTTTTTTACTAAAAGACTCCCAGAAGTTGTCCAGAAGAATTATTATATTTTATTGAAAACTGTGAAAACCAAACTAGTTAACTTGTGTTTAATAAACTTTTATTGAAATTTACATTATACATAAATTATTTGGCATACACTGAAGCTGTCCGTAGACAAACATTATGTTAGCAAGTTTGCAAAACAAGTTACATTTGATTTATAATAGTCTCAGTACTCACTGTTTATCTCCCTTGCTTCTGTATTCAGAATCCAAAATTTCTTACAGTCCATATGGAAGACTTCCTGGAAATGCCCAAACTTGACACTTCATCCCTAACATACAGTTCTCATCAAATTACATCTCACCAATGCTCCAGTTTTTTTATGACAAGATTGTTTTCTTATTAAAATGTTCTCTTTTTATAATTCTAGGTACTATATAGAAATAAAAATGGCTTAGCCATGGAATGGTATATTTTCCAGAATTCTTATTCATGGCCAAAAGGAAATAAAAACAATTCCATTCTTTGTTTAGAACACTTGAAAGATATGGTTGCAAGTTCAATATTATTTACAGCAATACTTATTAACACTGTATTTTTCTCTCCTATCCTTTTTCTTGTCCCCACCCCCCAGTAAATGAGGCTTCTTTCACATTACCTCTCCCATATACATACTGCTGAATCTTACTTAGCATTTAATCGGTGATTCTTCTTTTTTCTATTTTGTTTATCTCTTTCTATAGCAAGATGCTTTTTCCTAAAAGACTATCCTCATTCTTTTGATACAATTGCTTTCTCTCCACAGTCTATGGATCTATTGAAACAACCACATAATATCACTTTTTAGTGTGGAGCTTGATGTTGAATTCTACACTCTGCATTTAAGTAGTTACTTTGCACTTCTACCTGCTATTTCTAACACTCATATAGTCTCTACCAGTCTATATTAGTTAAATTATTATTTTTCAAATACCTATACTTTGAATTCTCCTCTAGCTTTACCTCCTAATAATCTGTTGCTAACTTCTATAGATATTGACTATTAAACAAAGTTGACATTTGCTCCATCACTTCTATTAATATTTTTTACCAATTTATTAAGCTTTAATAGCTGCCATCTAAATTTTACACTTTTTTAATAATTCCTCTGTAAGTTTTCAGACTCTTATCTATTCAAGTAAGACTCACAATGCAGCAGTTGACATTATTGAGCAGCGTTATTGCATAGAAAACAGACTTAAGAAAAAGAAAGAAGATGTATTTTCACATAATAACTTTCTATATTTAAATGATACCAAAATTTAGCATCTGGCTAGTTCAGTGGGTAGAGCGTTAACACTCTTAAATAACACCAAAGCTTTAGAATATAATTTACCAACACTGCCAATATCAATAATCTCTAATCTATAAAAGAGGCCTATTTATCATGTCCAGACACATACTCTTAAATTTGTCTTTGCTTATAATGACATAATCTAGAATTCTCTTTATATCTCTTGTCTTTTAAAATCCTATTAGTTTAAAACTACTTGAAATGAAACTTACATTATGAAGCTTTTTTTTTCTAGTATGAAGCTTTTTTTGAACTCCATCCATTTAGATGTAAGTTTACTCTCTTTCTCTCTTTGAACAATAAGAGAACTTTGACCCTAAATCATATTCAAGATTTGTTTTACTTTGTGCAGTACATGTTAAACTTTACTCTATGGTTGTCTATATATTTATTAAAATAAATAATTCCATTACCCATGTATAATCTCACTTGGTTCACTATTTTTTTTCCTCTGTTATTTCTAAACTGGTAAATGGAAGAGAGGAATGTGAGAATTAAACTGATGAGCAAGATGTTGGAAACCATATTCCAGTTTCCCCAAGTTTCAAAATTCTATTTTATATATCGTTAACACAGCTTAAGTAAATACAGTCCCTAAAAAGACCCTTTATTTATTTTAATGTTATGAAACTAAGTATTTAATTTATAATCTTGGGCCTTTTTTTTCATTTTTTTTATATTGTACATCATGAAAATTTAATAGGAAATAGTACATAAAATCTACAAAATATTTTCCCAGATAATATTTTAACTGAAAACATAATTTCATTTATTATTGTGTTTGTGGTCTCCACAAAAACATAGCTATAGAAGGAGGGAAGAAGGATATTTGCTATTTTGCTTGGTGGGGTCAAAGTATATACTGTGAGTTTATATACTTTAATTTATTCAATATCACACAGTTTCTAAGTGCCCAAGTGACATCTCCAAGTCTGATTGTCACTTATACCACAGTCTTATCTAGAAAAGTATACTACTCATTTTAAAGATGAACACCTACCTTGTAACAGAATGCAAAAGTGTTGTTTTGGGTTGTTATCTGTACTTTTTCACATTATGATTGGATAAAATGAATCAAGATTTGGGTAGTTAAGGTATGAAATCTTTATTTAGATAGTGGTTAGCTACTTTGTAGACATTTTTATAGCAGTGGAAAAGAACTGTTATTGATTTCTAGTTTGATTCTATCGTGATCAAAAAACAATCTATATAATTTTAGTGTTTTTTTTTAAATTACTGAGATTTGTTTTATGGCCCAGGACATGTTCTATATTGGTTTATGTTCTGTGCAGATTTCAAAAGAATACAATATACTATATAATAGTTTTACTTATATTCATAGTCTGCTGTTGTATAAATTGTTCTACAAAAATCAATTATATCCTGTTTATTAATGATATTTTTGAGTTATTTTGTATCCTTCTGTTTATTTGTTCTATCAATTATTGAGAGAAGAGTGTTCAAGTCTCCAACTCTATTTTTGGATTTACTTCTCTCAGTTCTATTGGTTATGCTTTGCAGGACCCTTTTGATTTGATGCATACACAGTTAGGGTTACTATAACTTGTTTATGGATTAACCCTTTTATAATTACGTCATGTCTCTCATTATCTCCAGTAATTTTTTTCTTAAGTATATTTCATAAGATATTAATATGCAACTTGTGCTTTACTTAAAATGTACAATATAATAGTTTTACTTATATGCATAAGATGTATAACCATCACTATAATCACAATTATTATTAGATGTAATTACTGATTATAATATCAGTATAAATGTTAATATATAAGTACTAGACTAAATACAATAGTAAAATAAGAAATAATAAAATGAATTATTAAAATAGCACTTGAGGCTTGATGTCAACATTGCTCGGGGGTGGGGATAGCTTAGTCTTCTTTGCTGCTGCATATCTCACTGCTGTCACCAGAAAACTTCAGAGTCTTTAAATCCAAAGAACATCATGGATTATACCCATGGGAATCAGTGATTCAATTCAAAGGGGATAAGGAAATGCGTACTTTATTTCTGAAGTCCCCTAAAACACCAACCAAAGTGACTGAATTACTCAAACGACGTCAAACCACCAGCTGATATGCTTGTGCCTTGCTATGTGGCACCTCCATATCAAACATGCAAAGGAACTAATACTTGGGTAAGGAGGGGATTACATCCCCAAGTACAGGCTTCTATAGCTCTCTTAAATGCAAATCTGATTTCCTCCAAGATGGATTGAGAGGCTGGGAAGCCTTGGGAGGAGAGATGGCTGTCCATGACACAGACCACCAAGACTCTCTGTTACCTTTCCCTGTAGACACCCACAATCCTATATAGAATTGTGGCTAGAATCCCAAAACAGGAAAGAAAAAAGGATAGGATAGGGTGTTGGGAAGAGACTGGCGAGTTCTGAGGGAAAAGACAGCCGTATCAGAAAGAAATTCAGAGCTGTATTGGAGAATGATTTCAATCTAGCATTTCTGGGTTGTGGGCCCAGTGCTTTTCTGCTGCACCATCATGCCACATACGGCTCTGCTGCATCATAAAGCCTGAACCTCAGGATTGAGGAAACAAACACACATGGTATCTTTGTGGCACAGCAATGGAACTAACTAATTCAAATGCAACTTCAGTCAGACCTGGAGTCTTTATGATGCAACCATTGCCATGAAAGAGGTTGCTGATTACATCTAGTGCCAAAAAAAGAAAAAGAGAAAAAGAAATGAAGAAACCTGGATATAGAGGGATGTAGTTTTTT
Source organism: Lyroderma lyra (assembly GCA_004026885.1). NCBI lineage: Eukaryota > Metazoa > Chordata > Mammalia > Chiroptera > Megadermatidae > Lyroderma > Lyroderma lyra. The sequence goes on from PVJL010003294.1 coordinate 29,458, forward strand.
AAAAATTTATTCTTTCCTTACATCCAGGTTTCTTAATAGTGATACAGTTTCTGACACAAGTAATGCCCCTTTTTAATGAGCTTGTAATCTATACCAAAATCATAAGCATGTAATTCTGTAACATAACAATATCATATCTACATTAACATACTTTAAAAAGGGTGTTACTTCTGCCAGACCCTGTGTATCTATATATGTAAATATATAAAAACAATATATAGTTTATATAGTTTTATATATTATTTTTAAATATACATGTATGTATATGTAGAGTTTTTATATATACTTCTAAAAAACATATAAATTTACATGTATATATGTACCCATAGATATCATAATATCATAAGTGGCTCAGTTTAGCTATATGATAGGGCCACAAAAACATGACCCACACTGCATAAGTGGGTGTCCCCTTGGGAAGCATACCCTAGTACTGTAGCCTAGATGACATCGCCCTGACCCAGGAGCCCAGGAGCTGATGGCAAGAGATGTCTTCACCCTGGACACTGAGATCACTGCCTCATATATGCCCACAGCATGCCTCTCCTAAGAAACCAAAATATTGGGCATGGGACACTTACTGCTTTTCTTAGTTTGAAGTTAGAGGTTCTACTGTATTTCCTGAGCTCACTGTTTCCTTAGCATGTGATACCTGCTCTCCGTCACAATATACTATCCTATAATCCCATGCTTAAAAGAAAATCTTGTCGAGGTTACTACTATCTGTGTCATTTAAAAAATGAATGGAGAGTACTGCTTTTCCCAGACCCAACTGGCTCCTATATAATAGATCCAATCCTTGACCACGTGTGGGGAGGGCTTCCCATTTCCCAGAGCCTTTTCTTATTCCCTCACTTCAGCTTTACACCACAACTTTCAATACTGCATCTCTGACTGTGACAACCACAGCTTTCCCTTTCCCCTTGGTTATACCTAATTTTTAAATGTACCTTATTGAACTATCAGTTTATATACTTCAACAATATGGTTGGAACTGCTACCACCTTGACTTAAGAAATACACCAAGATATTATTTTCATGAAAACAGAATTTATACTTATAACATACTTTATAACTCCATGAAAACATTGTTAGAAAGCTCAGAAATTTTAGATCTATTTTAACTAATACCGTATAAATGAGATACTTTTTTTTTTTAATGAGAAACTTAGTAATGAACCAGGCTACAGAAATTCCTTATACTTCTATTTATTTTGTTTTTTTTTTCCTTTTTTATTCTCATAATAAAATATTTTCTGGAGAGTACAGGTTAACTTATGTCCTATTGTCTGGAAGCCTCTATTATTTGGGCCACTCAAATAGCCTAAATAATCAAGCTCAAAATTTATGTCAAGACATCAAGGAGTCATTTGGAATTTTGTTTTGTTTTGTTTTGTTTTGCTTTGCCTTGCTTTATTTTGTTTTTGAGGCCTTGGCTAGAAACCAGGTCAGTTCTTCTTCCGGACAGCTGATGAAGTCCACATGTCAGACATGTCCCTTATTGGGATCTCATACCTCTGCTTCACTATGTACTCACTCTAATTGACCAGGACCCAGGTACCAGGTAGCTAGATACAGACCCTATTCTCCAAAGCTGGTGAACTTATTTAAATTAGTCACTTACAGAGCTCACAAAATATAGCTAACCCCCTCCCACTTTCCATACATAAGCTGCACTTTACCACTCAAGATTGCTACTGCAAGGACTCCAGGTACAACCTACTGTGTCGCAGCATTCTTTTGTTTGGAGCTCCAAATAACAAAGGGCTCTGCCTTTCAACACATTGTGTGTTACTGTGTTGTGTAGTGCCATCAAAGAATTCTTGAGCTTTATAAAATAAATGTATATACCTCAAGTCTTCTGACATACTATGCTAGTGTTAGACTATATTCAAATAATAAAAATAAGTTAATAAAAGGTAACCTCTGTGAATGTTGGAAAATTAATGCTTTTATTTAAGCATATGTCATTATTCTTATTACAAAAATACCTTTAGATTTTTTCAGTTAGAAGAGATTACATATTTTTGCATGTTTATTGAACAAAGACTATCAGTGGGATCTGGGTTAATATAACAATTAGAACATAGTTCATGTAAAGAAAATTATGTTTCTGAAATCTTTCTTTAATGACTTCATAAATTATATTTTTATACTATTTCCATTCTAACTATAAAAATATTATATATAACTTACAAATAATTATCTCACTCAAATTGCCAACTTATTAAAAATATGACTTAAATTATGCAAGATTTTAGGAATCCACAAATCAGAAGCTAACTCACAAATGTTAGTAAAGAAGATCAAATTTGGCATTGAAATTTTTCATAATGGTTTTTCTGAAAAGCTAAAAACAATTGTTATCTATATTTATAGTGTGTAGTATTATATATAGTATATAGTATATGAGGGCTGTCCAGAAAACATCCAGCCATGTAATATGAAAAATAGAAGCATTTATGCCTGGATATTTTTTTCCAGACAGCCCTCATATGTGAGTATGTGAGAACAAAGTAGAATGAGCAAGAGAAAAAGAATATATAAAACTAAAAAGTATGAAACTATAGAATTATGTCATATTTTATTTCACTATCTTAAAAATTCAGGTAACTTAAACTTCAAAAATTTCAGTTAACACTTACAGTAGGGCTTGTCTCTATTTTTAGAGAGTCTGAGAGATGAGAGAAAACCCCCTACTTTAAAGCCAAGAAGAAAGTCTCACCCTGTAAATACACACCACAAAACCACTGCAAAGCTCTGAAAATTATAGGGCTTTGGAGGGTCCAGTGTTCTGTGTAGTGAAGTTTTTAATAGACACCAGTGAGGCATTCTGGCAGAATGACAATTCCTTTGGAAAAGTGGCTAAAAAGCCCTCCAATTCCAGTAACATTTTATTTGTAAACTCTTGTCCTTCAGAGTTAAGCAGATACCTCTGTTTAAATGTAACAATAATAAGCCAAAATTAAAATACAAAGATAGCGATTTTAACATGTACTACGTTACCTTCTTACGGGCAATTAAGATAGATATATATTTATTTCTATATATTTATTTATTCATGTGTCTCATCATTACAGAACATGTTTAAAAATAAATTTGGATATTCTAGATGGATAATTTAATAATAGAAAACAGAAAGAGAACATCAACTACTGCTTTCATATATTGATTTAAGTGCTCTAGGTTATTTGGAAAAATGTTTCCTTCATGTAAATAAAATTTATTCTGTTACATGAATATTGTAGTAATCTTTCTCTTACAAATTTCTCTTACTTATTTTGCTGTATATGCCAGATACTTTTCAATAGTACATGCCTTTGCATAAATGAATTTTATTTATGGAAAACTGATGCAGACCAGAGGTAAGGAAATTATAACTCCCTTGCCAAAACTATTCTGTTGTTTCTATAAATAAAGTTTTATTAGAACACAGTCATACCCATTTATTTATGAATTGTCCACAGCTGCTTTTTTCACTACAGACCTTATGGCACACAAAGACTAAGAAATTTACTCTGGTCCATTACAGAAAAGTCTGCCAATCCCTGATCTAGACCAAGGCAGTCCAATAGAATGTTTTGTGATGATGGAAATTTCTGTGGAAATCTATGCTGTTCGAAGAGATAGCCACTAGCCACATGCAATTATTGAGCAAATGTGGCTACAATAATTTAGGAGCTTTTTAAAAATTACTTTATTATAATAAAATTTTAATGACCACAATTTATTTTGGCTAATCACTCCTAGTAACTTTGAAAAATTCTACTCTACCAGCATAAACTCGTACATATAAGTAACTTTCAGTTGTATTACTTAAATGATGATTGGTACTGAAATGATGAACCAGGTAATGATTGTAACTCTGCTTGTTAATACTAAATTTCCCTGCTGAAATTTTTATTCCTTTTCTGAAGACTACTTTAAACCTTGCTCCTTTCTCAAACCTCCAGTCCCTCTCTCTTCCTCTATCCTATTTCAGCTTCTTATCTCACCATTTAATTCACTGAGAAAATAAAATGGAAGGATAGTAGCATTCTCATTTTCCCACTATCGATCTACAAATCAAATCATCCTTCCCCACTCAAATTTTTATTTTTCCTTTTGCTGTACTCTATATTGGTCCGTTGGTCATCATTTTCATCTCTTCAGAACACTCTAACTTACAACAATACTGGATTTTAGGGGGCGGTACTTAGCTGAGCATATCTAGTGAAGCTGAGAAGAATTTTCTAAGGTACATGTCTAGATGTAAAATTTCTATATAATAGGATTTGGACACTTTCAATTTTATTTGATGTTATCAAAAGGGTCTCCAAGGTAATTGTGCTTTTTCACATTTCTGTTATTAGAGAATGCAAGTTTTTCCTAACCCTTGCAAAACTTGATATTGTGGCATTTTAATTTTTAACAAATTTCACGGTATGAAATTGTATGTTATTAATTATGCAATTTATAATTTGCATTTTCTTATTAATCATTAAGATCAAATGTCTTCTCATCTATGTACCTCTGGTTCTTTCATTTTAGCATATTACTTTGCTATATTGAAAATATCAATGTATTTATTGATAACATTTATTCTCTTTGCTCTATTGTATTATTACAAACTTGCTCTGGTGAAAATACAAGGATGCCTTGTTAGCTGTACTCTCACTATACAAATATTTGCTACAATTTGCAGAACTTTCTACCCCCAACTCACTATTGAACAAAGAACATGTACCCTAGTGTAGGAAATGCAATGCAAACAACTGCATCTCAGTTCATTGGAAAAGTTCAGGATCATGCCTTAGGGTTGTTTGAACAGATCATCAATTAACACACTCGTCTTCTCAGCCTTTCCTCTGAGGAGGTAGCCCTTCCTGGGCCCCACATTACCCTCAAAGTCTCCTGAACTACTTTGCACCTTTTTCTCTCTTTAAATTGTCAACAACTTTTCTCTACCTTTCATTCTCACCAATGACCTTCCTTATAATATCTCTGATAAAAAAGCAAATCTATTAATATCTATAAAACCACTTGTGTCTATACTCTCTCTCTTATCTATCTATCTATCTATCTATCTATCTATCTATGGTCTTCCTTCCTGTTACTATATATGAAACACCACTGCTAATACTGCAAACTAGGCCTTCCAGAGCTTTACTGGATCTTGTCATCAAAATGGATATTTTCTAAAAGTATCCATTTTGTTTAGGCTATATAATCATGTTTCCACTCTTTTTCTGAATTTTTTCCATCAACATACAATTGTGTTTTAATAAGTTGTCTCTGGAACCCACATTCTATAGTTACCACCTTATTCTACTTCTCTTTAGAGGAACACTGTGAAACAGTTACCAATTCTCTTTGTTTCCTCAGCTTTCATCCTTTCACTATCTTAATAATTGCACTGAAACTTACTTTGCTGAGACTACTACTAATAATCACTGAATTGCCAAATTATCTGTCTTATCTAACTTGACTTAACAACTATTAATTTACTTATATCCATCCTGAAATTCTCCACTTGGCACCCATAAGTCATGTTCCTATTTTACTGACTTTTTCTTCATAACCTTTGTAGCTGATTTCTCCTTTTTCATGTCTCTCATTTATCAGATGCCTGAAGGCTCATCCTTGGTCCATTCCTATTCTCTAACCGCATACACTTTCTATGGAATTTCATCCAGTCTCATGACTTTAGATATCATCTATTTATTTTTAACTTCCAAATACTTATCTCCAGCCTTAATCTTTTTATTCATTTCATGCCCCAATATATAACTGACTACTTGATGAATCACATGGCTTTGTAACAGGTACGTCAAACTATAGAGCTTTGTATTCCTCTGCCTATTACCCCAATCTGCTTTTCTTCCCTATCTCAGTAAATCATACCAGCATTCGCTCAGCGTGTCAGGTAGGAGACCAGAAAATCATTTTCAATTCTTTTTTCTTTTATAACCTATAAACAAGCCATAATTTTAAACTCTTTATTCATTATGTACAGTCAATTTTTATCTGCAAAATCAAGAACGACGGTTGGTGTACTATGGGTGCTCATCAGATAACTTTTGCATGATGAATGAACACAGCTGTAAAATTGTTTTCATTTGAAATATGTTAATCTTTTCTTAAACCATAGATAGCTTTCAGAAAAAAATAAGGTTATCATTGCTTTCATATGCTTATTTAAAAAATTTTTTAGAAATTGAGTTTATGATTATGTTTTAAATTGATATTCCACTGCCATAATGGTTATATTCTTGACTTATTCTGGTGTGTTATTTTTGGCTTTCTTTCTTGGGTGGATTTCTTGGTATTTTATGCTATTTCCATATCTTTCAATCTAAATGTATACTTAAAGAAAAATTAGCCATTTGTGGAGAAAAGATAGTCCCTAGTGACATTCAAGGGTATCTAGCAAAAGAAAAAGGCATGGACAATTATCCAAGATGGATTTATAGTACTTCTGACAGCACAGGTTAAGCAAATAGTTAACAAATTCAAAACAGAGCAATTTCAACCCTTCATTAGAACTCTTGAGTTTTTTGTATGTCTGGTGATGAAACATATAGTAGTAGTTAATTATTTTGATTGAGACTATGAAATATTCCATGTAATAATAAGTAAAAGGACACTATACTTACGTGAAATAAATACTTTGATGGATCACAAACTCTTTCAAATATTGATGTTTGAGTCTTTTACCTAAAATATGCTTTGGTAGTGTAGTAGGTATCTGTTATTTTTATCTTCTTGGCAACCTTTTCTTTGCATCTTTTTTTCTTTAAGAAAGGCAGCTCTTTCTCTCACCTGGGGAGTGTATAATCACCTGGCTTCATTTCATGGTGCATTTGGAAAAAAAGATCCATTCAATTTCCTTTTTAAACATTGATGTAAAATTTTGGAAAAGGATGCTATGAACTTTCCTATGCCCTTGCTCGGTATAAATATAATCCAAACTGTATCTGATGATGGCAAGAAGACAAAGTTCTTGACCATGAAACCATCATAGAGTAAAACTGGGCAAACAGAAGGCACAAAAATAGAGGCATATTTTATACTATTTGATTACATTATCTACATTTCTGTATCCAGCTCTGCATAAATAATTACTGAAGTTTTATGTTCTAGGATTTATTGGCATTTTGTCACTTTTAACCAAAAGTGTCTTTAAAAACACAAGATAGAATTTCCATGTATTTACATATTAATAATTATTTTTTTAAATTTGTAATTAAAATGCACAAAAATGACTTTCAAGGTACTCAAGTATTACCAAAAAGAGAAAATATTAGCATTCAGAACATTTGGATTTTACTTGAAAAGACTATTTTCAAAAAAATTAACTAATACTCCATGATCAAAATGTAATTCTGACATAGCTCACTTACTAAGAACTACAGAATTATAAAATTGATTAAATTATTGAATGCATGTGATATTCTTTATCCTTCTGTCACTGTTGTCTCTTAGTCTACTTTGTGGGGGGTTTTACTCAAATAGTTGATTTCGTTACTCTTGATTCTTTCTGTATGCTATTTTATTCACATATATAATTTAACCTTTGACCCTATACTCTGATAACTCCCAAATTTGTATCTTCTCCCTGATTTTCAGGTTACTGTACTCAACTGCAGTTGGATAGTTTTTCTTACAAAAAGTTATATTTTCATTCCATTCTTTCTTAGTCTCATGTGAAATCATCATTAATAGCACTGGATAAATATCAAGAGAGGAAATATCAAAAAATAGCAGCTTTAAAACCTATTAGTGTACGAAAAGACAGAGCTAAATAGCAAGTCAGAAGAGGTTGGGCATATACATTAAATTTTCCTCCCATGGGTCCCTTGCTGATCCACTTATGCTGGATATTTAAATCAAATATTAATGGAACAGGCCTTGGATGGTTTGCCCAACTCATTTTCCACCTTTTCTTCTCAATACATTTCTAGTTTTAAGAGGCCACCTAAATTATGGCCTTCATATTCAAATTCTAGAAATTGTCATTGATTTGGCCTTATCCCACTTTCTTGAAATAGAAGTATTTTTGAGGACTTAAAGTGATTAGGACATGGCCTCCAGAAATATATTGCCTATGTAAAAATTATTTGATCTGCTGCTTACTGACCTTCTATATGAACTTCAGTAAGATATTTTGCTTTTTTCAGCTTTAAAATTATTATAATATTTATGTTTAAATACTTGTCTTGTTAAAAGATGAAAATATGTTAAGAACTGAGAACAGAGAATGACATATTAGGTGCAATGCAAGTAACAGTGTTATATTTATTTTTCAGATTTGAATAAGATAGATGTAATATAGATGTTATGTAGAAATAATGAAAACAAATCAAAAGATGCATAAAAGAAAATTAAGTCAGCTATTTAATATAGTTAATACATGGATTGGAAAGTAAATTTTTAAATTTATACCAGTTGGAAGCCAAAATGAGTTACATAATACTAAAACTACTCATGGATGCATACATCTTTTGTGCAATTTATAAAAGTTTAAAATAACTGAACAGATTAAAATAGTTATTTCACAGAGAAAACCTTAAGTATTATATACACATAACAATATCCCTACTTCTCTGCAATTTGAATACCTGTGTAGAGTAGTGTTGAATATGGAAATTTTAAAAAATCTGATGAAATAAGACAAAGATGCCGGTTGACTTAACTCTTTAAAGCAGACCAGTGGCTCTATATCTTGTAAATAATTTCAAAGTATAAAAGTTGGCTTTGGTAAGGGAAGAAACTTTTCATTTCACATCAATTTATTGAATCAAATATTGACAGTACTCAGCAACTGAAACTAAATTTTAAAACATACTTTTACTTAAAATATTAAACTCACTTTTAGGATATTCTAAAATATTACTCCTCTCAAGTACATATCTTTAACTTAGGGCCTAATGATTTAATTGGATTAATCTATTGAACTACATTGTAAATGCTAGAGTATAAACCTGGGTCTCAAGAGAGATTTGACCTAGGGACAGAATGGAAGATATCTATTACTGTAGGAATGCCTACCAAATCTGGGTGAATTTTAAATTTTAAATTTTTTTCAATAGTATTGCATTACTTTGAACAAAAAAGGGGATCCAAGTTATGTAAACCCTGAAGCCCAAACAACCTTGGGATTCTTTCTTAAGGAAAAAAAAAAGACAAAATTGTAAGTACAACATTGGATATTAAAGGATTCTTAAAGAGTAAAAAAGTTACAACAAAATATACATGTTGAAATGCCTGCTTTTTACAACCTAAGTTCAAAAAGTTACTTGTTTATGAAGGTTTAGAATAATGAACTGTTTACTTTAATTGTATATTTATATGGGTCAGAGGATACAATAGTCAATATATTGAGCTGTCTAAAGCTAAAATTTTTCTTTATTTTATAAATAAGTTACTGAAATAAAACTATAAAAAGCTCAGATCAAAAAGTAATGCTGTAATGAAATAAATATTTAACCAGTGAGTGAAATTTATATAGAAACTCCAAGAGAACATAACAAAATGTGGTTTTACCCTGAAAAAAGTATTACCCTCATTAAATCCTAGAACATACCTTCATTCTTAAATCAAACAATAAAGTATATTAAACAAACACTGGGTTCTCTTTAGTCCTCTTTATAAACTAAATAAACATTAAGAGATTGATTCTAATCTGAACAGAGGAAGTGTTATTTTGCAATGAAGGTGAACATGTTGATAATTCCATTAAACTCAAATGATATAATTAACTTAAATTCAGAAAATTAAGAAGGTTGGTTGACCCAGTAGGATTGATTTTTTTAAATCAGACCTTTCACCTCTAGGTTACCATTTTGAATCCAAACCAGATAAAAAGAGACTGAAAATTGTTAACACATGATGTTGCTTGATGGCTTATAGGAAATTGGTTGGTGGTCTCAACTGAATCCCATGGACAATAATTAAAAAGGCCATCAGTTTGCAGTAATTTATCTCTTTACATCCAGGTTCAAAGGAAACAAAAGAATTACTTGCAGGAAATCTCTCAAGGGCAAAATAAAAAAATGGGGGGAGGGGATTTGCTAAACTAGATTCAGAAATAATTATTTCACAATAAAACTTATCTAAATATATTATAAATTATATCTGAACCATACATACTCATAGATTAATAGCTCAATAATTTTGATAATTATTCATTTCAAAGCAGAAAATGATCCTTTGAATTTTTCAGTATTTGGAATCAATGGGAGGAAACAGTGCTAGATATTTGGGCAGAATTACCACAAAATCTGTTGTGTGTTTATGTTTATGTGTGTCTGTGAATAAATAGATTCCCATCAAAAGAATTTAAATTTTCTCAAAACACTCAATGAATTAAGCATACACATATCTAAGTAACTTTAAGTTCAGGAGAACAATTTAATAATGCATACCTGTGTCATAATGAAGTTTAAGATTCAGTAAACTGAACCTTGGTTCTATGAAAAAACAATCCTGAAATCCAAGTATAAAATATAGTTGAACCAGAACTTAATTTAAGTCAATTCATTTAAACTCAGACAACAGAATCTGAAAATCTCAGGAAACATCCTTCATTTTCACTCATGCAACTCCTTATCTCTCTTTTCTGATATTTGAATTTTCTTCTTTAATTTGTGGTTATGTTTTCTCTATTTCAATACATTTAAGGATGGAGAAGTCATTTTTTAATAAAACATTAAATTTTATTTTGACTGGGTGAGGTTTCTTCAGTGTATTGCATCACAAATATATATCCTGATCATATCCTAGTAGGTCCTAATTTTGCCTTTGGTGGTGACATCTAAAAATATAGAGTATTTAAGTATAGAGTATTTTTTCCAAATTAATATTTCAAATAGACCCTATCTTTTAGGCATATTCAGCTATAGCCTGAGGCTACATAGCTAATAATTGCTGGAGAAACAATAGAAACTCTGGTTTGTCATCTTCGTTAACCTTAATGATACAGTGTCTTAAAGTTCTGATGAGGAAGAGAATAATGGTTTTAAGGAGAAAGAGATAATTAAACAGATGCTACAAAAGTACCATTCTTAAAACACAGGCAGAGTTGTAAGGCAGCAAACCTTGGAGAGTGGCTGGTTAGAAGACTGTAAAAGGTTAGGCAGGACCAGGTAAGAGTAATTTACAGATCACATGACTGGTTGGGTATCTTGGGTCAGAGAAGGAGAGGAAGCTCCAAGATTCTCATTTATCATATCCGGAGAATGTAGTGTATCTGCCAAGTTAGGGTCACAAAAGGAAGTGCAGATTGCCCATCTATGCGGACATCAGTTTTCCTTTCAGACTTTCATTGCTGAAGGTTGAAGGGTATTTTTCTTTCAGTTTTGTTGAGGTATAACTGACCATTGAAATTGTTAAATATTTAGAGATTATGGGGATATCATCATGTTATATATTAAAGCCTCAGACTGTAGTCATCGTATAGCAGAAAAGTTGTAACATTTTGACAAACTCTTCCTAATTCCTACAGCCCCTGACAACCACTTTTCTACTGATTCTGTAAGTTTTACTTTTTTTTTTCTTTACATAGAAGGGAAGTGTCAGACAGCTGTATTGCATTTTAGATAATTGGAATAGGGATTCTAAGGTGAAATTTCAAGAGAAATCAAACATATTCTGATGAATATATAGTTAGTTTGAAAAATAATTCAATATTTTTCCTATGAAACAACAATGGATTCAACAATTTTTAATGTTTACAAAATTGTTCTATGGTAAACATTTGAGTTGTGATAAAGAATTTTGAATGTGCTAATTATGGAGACTTAACTAAAGTTTTTTAATAACATCAATGAGACTTTAGAGATCATAGATGAAACTTTAGAGATAATGTGACAAATTAAGGAACTGAAGTCCATAGAGATTGAGATTCATCAACTACTCATATATAGCTAATAAAAGGAAAATACAGAAATCAAATCCAGAAAGGTGAAGTGAATCAGATCTGAAACATTTTATACCAATGATTCCATGCCAATAAGTTACAGACACGTGAGGTTTTCATATAAAGCCTCATGTCTGTCAAAGGACTTTCACTCTGCTTTCCTTTGTAATAAATACCCTTTAAAAGATCAAAGCATTTTTGGTACCATACAACATAACGTAATTGATGGTTTTCTGTATTGAACAAAAAGCCTATATTCATCGGGTCAAAGTTCTGCACTTTAGGAAAGCCTACAACCTGGGACATATGTAACTGCACTGAGCAGGTCAATTCTTGTGGAAGTTGTACTTGATAATAGGCACGATTCTACCATTGAATAAAACATTTTTCAATAGGATGTGGGATTTAGGGTGGAAAATAATTTGCGTGATGTATCAAAATAACATGTTTATTAGAGGTGACTTAAATTCATATAGGAGTCAGCTATCTCAGAAGAATGACATGAGCTTGGTAGGAATAATAGTGAGTGGTGAGAACTGTGACAAACTACAGATACCACAACAGAGCTCAGTTCCAGCCATATGAGAATGTAAATATAATGTTGCCAGATCTCTTGATTTTTCAAGATCAGTTGGAAATTCATGTTTTTTGGTGTTTGTTTCTGTTTTAGGTGGAGGTAGGTGGGGTAGGAAATATACTGACCTTACACCTAACAACTAATACGCTTTTATCAGTTCAACAAAATACAACTCCAAATTGCCTTTAAATCACAGTTCTTTAACTTTTCATCTCTATTGTACCTGTATCTTTTATTGAGATGATGGAAAATAATGACAAACCCTATGGAAAATATCTGAAATCACTGAGAATCTGCAAGAAATTGTTTCTGTACAAAGAAGACTCATTCAGCTCTATTCTGTGAATGTGCCCAATATACTGTGTTATAATCTAATAAGATTAAGATATATTGTGTTTATATGTACTTTATTTTGTCCCACTTGGTTGAGATTTAGGAATTTACCAATACTGATTCATGTTGATAGCACTGAGGTAACACATCTTCCTGAATGAAATGCAGGGCTTTGGGACAAAGATCAGAAATGTTTGCTTCCACGCTGATAGTTAAGTATTGTATCTTGAATAACTGGAGGTAAGTTAAGATCCACAGTCAGGAAAAACAACAACAACAACAAAAAACAAAACAAAACAAAAACCCCTGAATTATCTGTCAGGAAAAGGAGTCTAATTACCAGGCTGTACTTGGAAACACAGAAATCAGGGTTATATGGTGAAACAAGATGCAGCAAAATGAAAGTGAGACTGAACCGTAGTAGCTTGTGTCAGACTGCACAGTGCAGATGAGACACAGTGGAGGTCAGAGGGAGGAGGCGCAAACTTGGGCTTAGTCTCAGAGACTGAAAGAATTTATAGGCAGATCATCAAAAGACAGCAGAGTATCTGGAAGGCTTGAATACTTGGCAGGAGACAGTGGTGAATCCCCTACTGAGTCTGGTTTACATTAAGATGTATGTTTCAGCTGCACGCTTCCATCTTTGGCCAAGCAGGACAATCTGGGCCTAGAATAGAGGTTAACACATAGAAGTATTTTTATACCCTCTCTTAATACTAAGTTCTGAGGAAGAGACAACAAATATAATAGGTTCTGAGAAAGTGACAACAAATCTACATATAGAAATCCATTTCAGAGGCCAGTAACTGTTTTCTGTCTTTTCACTTTTCTTAGTCTACTTTATCATCAGTATATTTGGTCTCTAAGGACCCTTTAAAAAAACAATGTATTTTGTTTTTAATTATAGCATTGAGAAAAGATGTGGTCAGAGTTCAGTCTGTTGAAAGATTTCATGAATTTTGGTTAAATACCAACAATTATTTTGAGTGATAACTTTACTTAACAGAACAATCTGGTTAAAGTTCTAAAATATTGTGACAAATCTAGTTTCATTGTTGCCCGAAGACATTTTATGAATATCATGTTCACGTATCATTACTAGATTCTTAGATGAATGGGCTATATACATGGTCCTAGCCCTTTCAGATTTCAGGTTCAAAGGAGAGACAGATCTGCAGAGAAATGATTATAATAACATGATAAAGCTCTAAAAACATAGATGTAAAAAATGCTATGAAGATACTGAGAAGCAAGCTGGTACTATAAAATTTGGGGGAAAGTAACACTTCAATTTAAAACTAATAATCCTTCCAAATCTTCCTATAAATGTCTCATTTCTCAACTGACCAACCATATTTACCTGAATCATTATTTGATATTGATGAACTATACTAAATTTTGTTGCATTAATTTATTAGGAAGGCCATAATAAAATATAAAAAACCGAGTGGCTTAAACAATACAAATTTATTTTCATTGTCTCAGTGCTGGAAGCTAGAAATCTGAGGTTAAGGTGTTGGCAGAGCCGTGTTCCCTCTGAAGGCACTCGGGAAAGACCTGTTCTACGCCTGTCTCCCAGCATTTGGTAGTTCGTTGGCTTGTGGTAGTGTAACTCCAGTCTTCACGTAGCATTCTTCCTGTGTGCATAATTTGGTCCAATTTTCCTCTTTTTCTAAGGATACCAGTCATATAAAATTAGAGGTCCACTCCACTCCAGTATGACCTCATCTTTAATTATATCTCCAAAATCTTATTTCCAAATAAGACCACATTTTGTGGTACTAGGCATTAGAACTTTACCTTATGAAGTTTTGGGGAACATAATTCAACCCATAACATTTATCTAAACCCTGTTTATTTGATACAAGACTTGAGTTCTCTTCAATAATGGGATACTCTAAATCTGAATTTAGGTGCAGACATGACCAGCTAAATATAGACCCAGGTGTAATTTCAGTACACTGTGGGTGCCTGGGAAATACTGATAATGAGGTCTGCTAGTGATCTGAATGTTTGAATGATCTGTGTCAGAGAAATGGATGATTTTACAGTGCTCAGAGATCCAAGTTCAGAGAAAATTCTCCTAGTACCAACAAAGTATGTATTAGATTTATGAAATTCTTTTTTAAAATGTTGCTTTTAGGTTTTGTTGGAGGATTTCTATGCTTTTCAGTTATACTAGGAATTCAGCGATTCTTCCACAGTTTCTTGCAAAAAAAGGATCTGTGGTAATACAAAACTATTTAGTTAGATATAGTCAATCTGGAATGAGTAAGAATAGGTTCACCACCTCTCACTTTGGTTTGTCTGCCACTAGACGTTATATTGAAATGGTTAGAAAAGTGAGAGAGACACATTGTTTTATTTATATAAAGAAGGATAAACTATGGTTATTCTACATAAGTGTTGGTAGGTTACCAACGAGTGATTGGCATATGTTAATAAGAAACCTATGTTTCCTTATGATTGATTTATCATATTGAAATACAGGACATAAGCTTTGCATTACAGCAGAGGCCTGTTGTACAGAGCTGGGGGGGGGGGGAGGTTGACAGACAGGGAAACTCATTTTTCCTGCTACTTTGATGCAAGTGGCACATTTTAAGAGGTGGCATAAGCAATACTGAAATTTGTACATTGTTAAAATTTAAGTCATAAAGTTTGTCTCATGTTAAATAATCATGATTTTTAAAAATAAGAACAGTATTTGGGGAATTAGAAAGTGTTTGTATAGCTTCTGCCACTTCTGATTCATTGGTTTGAGAGTAAAATATAAGAATTTAAAAATGTATGTAGTAGCAATGATATCAAGTTTTTATGTTATTTTTCTAAGACAATATTATATCAAGGAATACATGTGTATACTCAAATTTTCAAAAGGAAAGCTTAAAAAATAAAGAGATTCATCATAAAGATTCTAAAGAGAAAATGTAGGAAAATAAAATCCCTAGAAACAGCATAGAACCTGCTCAATGATACATAATTACAGGTTAACAAACACTGAGAAAAGTAAATGAAAGAAAGATGTTTTGTTTGGGAAGAATTTAAGACAAATTATAAAAGCCTATAATATTGACTTTTATGGATAATGTTTAAAACAAAGAAAAAAGTTCACTCTAAATGCACAATAAAATAATCCCCATGTGATCAGTATAACAGAATAGCAAAATTGCTTGGAGATTGACTTAGTCTATTAACCCACTACATTGGGAAGGAAGCTATCCAAAGAGATTGCAAAGAATGCAAAGGAATTGAATGGAAGCTTTGTGCCTGGCCTTCCCTCCATGATGATGAAGAAGTATCCGCCTCAGAGTTATTTTGTACAGAGAAGGAAGGTAAAGAACTGTCAAAGAAATCAAAACAAAGACCTGATTGAAAAAATATGAGAAATTAAGTGGCCATAAATCACTAAGTTCAAATGGTCTTCATCTAAAACTTCTGAAGAAGTTAAAGAGCAATGTAGCTAAGCTACCACCAAAAATGTATCAACACCTTCCATCAAAGAGCAGGGTGATAAATGCCCATCTACCTCTAAGAATAGTCCAGTGTTATTTGTGATGTTATAATAAAAACATGGTGTTGTCTAGAATTACCTCTTAAAAAGAGGGTATTTCCCTCTTGTACAAAATATGTTTTGTAAATTTGTTTATTGTTTCTGGAGGATGTTTCACTACACATAGGCTTTGTTCCCTGTTCTTGTTTTGTTTCATAATTGTTGTTGTTTACTTATATATGAGTGCATTCCTCCGTAAGTTTGCTGCCCTGAATGTTATTGAACAGTACTTACCAGATATACACTAATAGGTTGGTTACCAAGGAGAGGATTGTAATCCAGCCTGTAATAACTCATGGCAGCATTTGTTGGTTGTCAACCAGGTCTGGTCGATAAGCAATAACTTTATTGTTACAATGTGTGGTGGGGCTTTATATACAAAGCACCATACTGAGAAGAGCACAATAAAACCCACTTGGTAAACTTGATTACTCGAAGCAATGCATACATACATCTATTTTGCCTGAGAATTTTCTCACATTTTGGGAGGGTTATTTTTTAACTTAGAACAGTTCCATGATGACCAAATTAACACAAATTAATAAATGGCTTATAAGCATGTCAGAGTTTCTGGTGATGAATTTAGGGCCTCCCATTAAAGACCAGGCATTGATTGCACAAGTGACTGCAGCTCTCTGTTTAATTCTTAGCAGGTGGGCACAGGCCAGGCATTACCATCTTGCATTGCCAGTGAACCTTGAACATGACCTCTCTAAGAGAAGGAGGGGAATTCATTCACCATGTTTACTTTATACTGAAACTCTTTATAGATGAAGACCCCTAACTGTGCCAAATTGTTCTTAGTTAAGAGTGTGAGATGTGTGGTGTGACTGGTGTTTTTGACAGTTTCAGGAACAATGATTTCATTTGTAACTTTCAAGCATCTCCAAAGACATTACTACACCGAAAGAATAAGCTCATGGCAAATCAGACCAGCTTCTTAATGGATTTTCATAAAGGATATGTTATTTAAATGCCAGTTCACTTTGTTTTGCTAAGAGGTAAAGACGAAAATGATTCATGGGATTCTCACCTTACTGGCCCATCCTTGGAAATGCCTATCTGAACCAGAACTGCACCATATCTTCACAGCTAATGCCTCTTCAGTTCAACTGTTCTGTCGAAGCTATCCACAAATCATCATTTATTTATTTTTTATTGTTTTACTGAATGGGACAATTGTTTGGGGATAATAATGGTCATTCTTATTTTTCTTCTTCTGGATTATATCTCTCTTTCCAAATCATATTATGATTCCTTAAAATAATGTCTGTCCTCCAGAAGAAAACAAATGTAAGAACGGACTGCATTATATGGTGAGAAACAACACTGCATCAGAGGACAGTCACAGTATTTGTAGAGGTCACTGACTGTCAATCTTTTTAGATCACTGACCACTTTGAAAGTCTAACAAAATCTATGGACTCGCTCATCAGAATTATACACATGTAACCATTTAGCAACGTAGCTTCAGGTGGTTCATAAACCTACAATAGCCATCTCCAGATTAAGGACTAACTCATACATTAAATACCATACACTGTTATTTGGAACCCACATTCTGTCTGTATCAAGTCCTCCACTTTGCTTCAGGGGTGTTACTCAGCCACACTTAAACATGTTGCCTACTTTTCCATCAACTGGAAGTAGAAGATGATGTTTATACATGAGATGTAGTGGAATTATTACCGCATTAATCATTAGAAGAATGAAATATAACTCCAATTTTAATGTAATTAATTTGCTATAATGTGTGTGTGTGTGTGTGTATGTGTGTGTATAATTTAATTCTCCAAGCAAAAGTTTCTTTATCAATAAAGTTGAAGAGATTGGATTAGGTTTTCTCTAAGGTCCATGCTAGCTTAAAAATTATATGACTGCCTATATTTTGTAAGAAAAAGTTTCTAATCTTATTGAATATTCACTCACTAATAAGAGAAGTCTTATATCAGTTGATAATGAAGGATGAAGCCCCTCTATAAAGAGTTATCTGATTCAGCTGATGATTCTGCTGACTCATTTTCCTGTAATAACCCTACACTCACTGCCTGGAATGTGTGATGAGTCTGCTGATTCATTTCATCTGTAACAACCCGCTAATGCATTAGGACCACCAATCAAAAGGCAACATCGTTGCTCCTTTAAGCCTGCAGGTCCTATAAAAGGACAGGACCAGAGTGTGTTGGGGAGCTCAGTGATGTTAGACTTTGTCTGCCTCAGTTCTGCCGACTGAATGAAAAACCCCTTCCTCTTCTATCTGTGGTGTTCAGGTGATTCTTTCTCTCTGTTGGGCCTAGATTTTTTGCAACAATAAGAATACAGAAATTGTAGAATTATATGAAACGGGACATTTGGACATTAAAAAGAAAATTTAAAAATGATCATTTAATTTATATTTTCATGTTTTTTTGTTTCTTTTTACGTCTGCTATTAGATTTTTGTCTTATTTTTATTTCAAGTACATAATCACTATAACACATATATACCTACAATTTATTATTTAATGCTTTAGTTTTTGAAATATATTACCTTTTACATGCTTAGTGACAAGCAGAAAACCTATCTTGGAAGCTCTGAGTAAATTTATTATTTGATCTTTATGATTTGAAGGGAAAATAAATGGTTTTCTTCTAAAATGTATCTAGTTAGGGAGGCAGAATATCCTAGAGAGGTAGAGCTAGACACTTTACCGAAACTATCATGTTCAAATCCTGTCTCTGCCCTTCACTAACTCTGTGACCTTGTGCTTTCTCCCCTGTAAATTAGAACAGGTAATAATAGTGCCTACTTTGCCATACATTGGGGAACTTAGGTGAGATACATATACCCTGGTAAAGTGTTAGTCCACTGGAGTGGCTTATAAATATTATTCTACTTAATATTTTTTGTTTATTTATAAAATATATTTTTAAATGAGGGATGTAAGAATAAAACTGTATTCATTATCATTTTTAGCTGAGTAATAGAAAACTCTAATATACATATTTATCTCTAATAAGTGTCCAAAGTAACTAATCCAAATGCAAGGTGGTCTTCTGTGGGGTCAGAGACCTGGGCTCCTTCTGTTTTTCTCTGCTGTTTTCAGCTTGCATTTTTCTCTGCATTGTCCAAGAAGGCTTCTCTAGCTCTGGCCACCATGTCACATGTCACATAGAAGGAGGAAGAGATGGAGAAGGATATCTTGCTGTGTGTGTTTTTTTTTTTTTTTTTAAAGACATTTCTCCTGCTTGTATCCTATGGGCTATAACTTAATCGTAGGCCAGCTTTAAGCTAGATGCCAACGTGCCTATCTAAAATTGGTGCTGTATTACTAAGGAAAAGGCAATGTACATTTGGAGACACTTAGCGTAGCTGCATAAAAAACCTAAATAGATCATTTTTAATAAGATTAACTAAATCCATATAAATATTATATAATTGCTTCATGATTTAGTGATAAATAAGAGCAGTCATTAGTTTCTCCAACAATCATGAATCTCTCTAATAATAACTGAACTTTTGTGCCATACCTTTCTCATTATTTCCTTCCCTTATTATGTATAACTGAAACATTTTATTTTGGGAAAATTTTCCTTAAATCTCTCATCTTAATTAGATACTTATTCCTGTATTTTTATAGCTTCTATATCATATTCTAATCTTAGAACTTGTGACACTGTAATCATTAGTTGCATATATTCTATATCCCTTATTAGAAAATTCCTTGAGGGCAAACGCTACATCTGACATGTTTTTGTAACCTCAGCCCCTAGCACACTCCTGGAACACAGTACATTCAATCACTGCTTTTTGGGAAAAAAATAAACAGATTATGTAATTTTTATGTAGTAGTATAGAAAGCACTGGCACTCGTTTGATACAAGTGAAGTAGAAATCAACTAACTATCAGATATATGACATATATTTTTTAAGCTTTGTGAGGAATACAACAAGTCCTTGAATTATTGCTCTAATATAATGTACTCAAAAGAATAAGGAGATTAAAAATACTCATTTCCCCTCTCTCCTCCCTTGGCCCCTGGTCAGGAAGTGAAGAAAATGAAAATCCTTAGTCATGCTTTCAATTTAACCTGCATGAAGAGAAGTGTCAAAATTCTGGCCCTGTCTTTTTGTAGCTGACAGAGTGGACAACAAACCTCTCAGTTTTCAGCTCCTTTCTCAAACTGGACAGGCGTAAAGGAACACTCTAAACTCATTGATGAAGAAAAGGTACTGAAACTCTTTCAGCTTGACTGCCAAATCCAAGTATCGTGAGGCAGTTAAAAACATACAGGTAACCCCCGTATAACACTATTGTTAGGTTCTTTAAAATGCCATTATGCAAATTCCTGTTATATGAAACAAAGAAGTAGTACAAAAAAAGGGGTTAGGTTCCAAAATTAAAAGAACATACTATTACATTTTTATAGGTAAGAAAAATACCTTTCTTAACGCAATTTTCACCAAAAGTATAACATATTAATATGTTTTAATGTTTTCTTCATCATCACCACAAAGCACCATTAACTGAGGGTGTTTTCTTTTTGACAAAATATCTTCATCATCTGAATTTTCTTCAGTATAATCTTGAGTTCTAGTCTGTACTTTTTGCAAAATATCTGTTATTTTAGATTGCTTGCTTTTAGCTGAGAGATCTTTATAAATTTTGTTATGTGATGCTAAGCACTTCTGAAGTTCTCTCTTAAACTTTGTGCTTCTTTCAGTGGAAGGATTTTCCTTTAGGAAATATAGCTCCAACTGTTTGGGGGTTTCCCTAATTCTCAAACCATGTTAGAGTGAAACAATGTTCTAGGATGCCATGTTGTATGAGGGTTCCCCAATTCTTGAACTGTGTTAGAGGGAAACCATGCTGTAGAAATGCTGTGTTATATGGGAGTTATCTGTATTTTTCTAACTCTTTCTTGTTTAAAATTGTACTATCTCTGAGAATGAGTGTTTATCTTTGGGAAGTGTGTGTGTGTTGATTCTACCATTATTCCCTGGGCCAGTCTTTCCCTGGTTGCATGACATGTATTAACCAAACTGTACAAAAAAGGTTAGGTGTGACAGAGAGTGCATATTTAGGTCACACTAAACCCTGGACCCATGGCATTTACCATTTAGTCTCAAGGAAACAACATGCACAGAATGGTTTGGTGAAAACTCCTGCCACACACACTTACCTTTGCTCATTTACCCCTTTCCCTCTGCTTAGTTGGAGAACTTGAGTTCACATTATCACTACTCCTCAAATCTTTCCCCAGTTCTTGGTTCTGGGTTTACCCTGAGCAGCCTCACTTAATCCATCCTGAATTCTCCTGTGGATTTCAACACCTACCCTACACTGCATTCGTACCCCTTCCCTAAACTATCACAAACTTAAGAAAGCTCCAGCCTTGTAAATCCCCTGGCTGCCAAATTCTTCTTCCATCTACCTTCTCCTTCCTCCCAACCTCATTGATCTTTCTTGTGTTTCAGCCCCACAATCTCACATCCGCATATTTCTAGTTCAGACTTTGATGCCCTAACTCCAATTATAAGCGAGGTAGGTATATTGTATCGTTTTCTTGATCTTGGACAGATAACACAAATACTCAAAGTTCCATTTTAGTCATCTTTGTACTAGGAATGACACCAATATCCAAAAGTTGCTTTGAGATTTAAGTGAGTACTTATAGATAAAGCACCTAAGTGATGGTTGGATACCTAGTAGTCCAGAAAATGTTAAATGTTATTTAATGTTTATCAGTGAATAAGGACCACAAGTGTTCTTAGATTCTGCTTAACTAAAAAGCCTATTTCGTGATGTCAAATGGTGAAGCCCTTTAATTATTAACTACTATTTCTCCTTTTCTTTGTTTATGTCATTATTTCATTTTTCATACTCATTTTACTTCATGCTACCAAAATGAAGACGCTTTATTTGCTTAGGAAAAAAATGCTACTTTTTGAAATATTGTTTTTGGTATTTAGTCAATTGCAATGAAATTCTGTGATCAACCTCTCTCTATGCAATACCTTTGAGTGCTGTTAAGTTACATGCCTTTTTTATATTTGGTTTGCTAAAGCTTCTTTTGGCTTTACATTATCATTGCTAAATTCTTCCTAGATCATCTGGTAATCGATTAAATAATGCACTGTATTGTACATATTTATTAAAAACCAGCTGTAGGTATAATTATCATGACCAAAATAGACAAGGTCACTGCCTTCACCAAGTTTATAGTTTAGTCAAAGTGAAATATGTTAAAAAATAATGCAGCTCTGGGAAAATGACATTGCAAATACATGGTTTGAACCAATCCTGCCCTAATTTAAATACAAAACTATGATAGATAAAATATATAAAAACAAATATTAAAGAAAGCCACAAAAAATAATGAGAAAAAATGTAAATATCCTCATGCTTAGGAAATTGAAAATTAGAATAAAGCAATCAGGAATTATGTTGACGGTCTGTTAGATCTTGGATCCGGAAGCAGTCAGAAGCTTGTAGGAGGTCAATTTCTATGGAATAGAAGATACTAAATATGTTCTGGGTATACACTGGGAAAAGAGCCAAACTCACTGATGAAAACGTGTGGGTGAAATGAAGCTTTTGGCACATAAAAGAGGAGGGAATTCCTAGTGCTGGGGTTCTGCCTAGTATGAAGCAATCGTTTTTGTTTTGTTTTGTTTTTTTCTTTCAGGAAGTAGGATAAGGTCCAACCTTCCAACCAAATACTGAAACAAACTCTCTGTGATTGGATTCCTGGATCTTTGAAGTATCCCTATGGTGTAAATCTTTCAAACTTCCAAAATAACACCTGATTATGTACTAGGGCCCCAGGGACAAGGTATAAGTGACCCCAATACCACTAGGGAATGAGAGGTAGAAAGATGGGGGGAGAGAGAGAGAATCTTAAACTCAAAATACCAGAACACATAAAAAAAATCTAATTCTACCAAAAAAAATCTCTGAGAAGAACAACAATCACAACTGCCCAGAGGAAATTAAAATAGAATAATCTCCTCATATTTATTACCACTACTCTTAAGATCCATAAAAGTATAACTCGAGGAGTAATACCAGTTTAAAAAATATATTTAAAACAAGGCAAAATGAAATAAATATAGGTGAATTTAAACAACTTAGGAATCTTGTAAATAATAATTGTTGAAAGAAAAAATCATAATATATGTCTGGATTGACTCCAAAGGGGTGTAGTAAACTGTAAATAAACAATGGTAAGAAATTAACACAAAATTGAGCATCAAAACAAGGAGATAAAAAATGGAAGAATCATAAAAACAATAAATATATTAAAATGACAACATAAATTTAAGAGTAATTAAATATGAGAAATGTTAAAAACTATAGAGAACAAATATTTAATGAGATAATGACTGAGAAGAACAAGAGCCTATTAGTTTAGTGAATCCCAAATATTGCTCAGGATAAATATAACAAATCCACATTTAGTAAAACTACAAAAAAATCAAGGATAAAGAATAAATATGAAATCTTTAGTTGTACCATAAATAAAAGACAGATTTTCTTCAATGGTCTTACAGAAGACTTTTTATCAACAGCAAATATATTACCCCATTGTGATGCCAGATATAATGAGGTAATATATTTAAAATTCTGAGAGACCACTTTTAATGATAATTTTTATATTCAGCTGAACAGTTATTCTAATGCAAGGGAAAAATAAATAAAAACATTTCTAGACTAGCAATGGAAAGTACCATCTTTATCACAGGATTTAATTCAAGAGATAAAATTTAATCAAAAGAAATCAATGGGATGTAAGAACAATAAGAAGCCCAAAATATTTTAACATGTATTGACTTACTTTATTAACTATTTCTGCAAGTAAAACAATTGCAAATTTTTGTTTTGAAGAATGTGCAACTAAATTCTAAAGAACGATATAATAAAAATGAAAGAAAGGAAGTTTGCTTGAAATTAAGATGTAATTAAGCCTTATTTTGTGTGATGAGTTTGATAGAGGTATTGACTAGCTTAAGGCATTGTAATAAAGATTTATAGTGAGCAATTGAATATATAAACAGATAATAACCAGGACGTATATGACAAAGAGTACAGACCCACAGCCTCTTCAGCAATCAGCCTGAGAAGTCATTTTACAACCTGTACAGCATTTGGCCCAGAATGGTTGTGACTTAATCAACAGATGTGTAAAACAAAACTAGTCAGAGTAAAGAAACAGAAGATTTGAACAAAACAACTAAAAGTCCTACTTTAAAGGATACAGAACCCCATTAAAATGTAGTAGCTGAGGTTGGACAATTAATTTTGCGAAATCATTGCAGAAAAAGTGCTACATCCTTCATTGTTGAATATCACTACAGTTACCTTCTAAGTGCTCCCCTTAGGAAGATTTGCACCAATGCCAGCCCCTTGTCCATGCTTTAAAGCAATTTTGGAACTCTTTTTCTAGAATAGACATCAGAGCTGTCGTCGTACCCAAAATCTGACAATTAAATACTTGCCACTGTGAGCTTATGTTGGCAGCACAGTACAAACAACTTGGTAAAGTGTCATAACCAAGGTACCACAACAGCTCAGAAAGACATTCCAGAAAGAATTCCAAAATGTCTTTTGAAGGGTGGCGTCAGTGCACAACTTCCCAAGGGGAATACTTCAAAGGTGAACATAGTGATATTGAGCTATGAGGTCTGTAGCACTTTTTCTAGGATGAGTTCATGAAATTAATTGTCTGACCTTGTATATTATGTAATAATATAACATAAAATAATTAACAGTTCCAATACGTTTAAAAACTTGAATCAAATAGCAAATATTATACTATATAAATTCACTACCTAAATTATAGCATAGAGAAAAATAAAACTTGGGTAAGCCAGTAAGCATTTTTGAAAGTGTAATAAGTAGGTAAATGTCTACACTTAAGAAAAATATCTTAAACACAGGTGATTTTAAAGGGTAATTTAAAAATCAAACCTTCGAGAAATAATGTTTAACTTGCAGAAACTGTTTCAAACAATAGGAAAAGAAGGATAATTGTTCTGAAAATTTTATTTAAATGAACTCACAATTCGTAGTCACTTGGGTTGTTTTCTTTCACATAGCATGTTTTTAAGAGTCGTACATGTTGTAGCATCTGTCAGAACTTCATTTTTTATGATTGAATAGTATTTAATTATATGGATGAATATACTATCTTTTGTTTATTCGTTCCTTAGTTGATAGGCATTTGGGTTGTTTCCACTTTTCAGTTGGATGTCGTTTATAAAGGCTATATGAGATAATAATATTATATGTCTACCTCACTTATAATTGTAAAAAATAATACTTAATAAAGAAAGCTCTGAGAAAGGAAGGAGTTTGGACATTTCTACAGCTAGAAAGAAAGACAGGTTGTCTTGAATGGAATGAGAGATAAAATAGACCTGAGTAAAGGTGACTGTGACAAAGAGGTATTCATTTTATGTAAGAGCAATCAGTAAATCAATCAAATAATTTCAAGAGAGGATATATTGAGTGGGTTAGGGAGGGGAAAAAGGGGAGGGGGTGGGAGAGGAGGGGGGGAAGCTAAATATGAGGTGATGGAAAGAGAAGTCACACTGGGTGGTGAACTTATTATACATCAAGTTGACAATGCACTGTAGAATTGTATGCCTGAAACCTATATAATCCTTGCTAACAGATGTCACCCCAATAAGTCTAACAATAAAAATGAATTAAAAAAAAAGAAATCAGGTTAGTCTTACCATTTTGATCTATTATGAGAAAACCATATTAAAAGGGGCAAGAAAAGACTAGGAAACACTAAGTTGAAGGTTGTTGCTATTATCCAGATAAGAAATATTGGTAGTATAGACCAAGAAAAGTGGGCCAATGTAAGAAATAGTTTGAAGTAGAATCATCAGGATTTTTGTGATAAACAGCTTGTGGAGAGTAGAAGGAGAGGAAGTTTTTGAAGTGTGGCTCTCAGACTTCTGACTTGTGCCAGCACTGTGTAGGCTAAAAAAAAAAAAAAAAAAGGAAAAATTGGAGAAGAAACAGGTTAGAGAATGGGGTTGGAGATATCAAATCTTTAGACATCAAAGTGAACACATATTTTTAAATGCCCCAAACAGATATAAAATCAAGTACTGATAAACATAATTTGTCAATCCAATAAAATGTATTGCTTACCTCCCATCTTAGTATTCTTTAAAATGGTATTGTTCACCAGGAAACATGGAAACAACCAAAGTGCCCTTTAGTGAGTGACTGGATAAAGAAGCTGTGGTACATACACACAATGGAATATTACTCAGCCATAAGAAAGATGAAATACTGTCATTTGCAATAAAATGGATGGAAGTAGAGATCGTCATGCTAAGCAAAATAAGCCAGACATAAGAAACCAAGAACAATATGACTTCACTCATATACGAAATATAAAACTGAAAGAGCAACAAAGAACAAAGAAACAAAAAAACTCATAGACATGATCAATAATTTAAGGTTATTTGGGGGCAAGGTGGGATGGAGCAGAGAAAAGGGAGGGGGTGGGAGAAGAGGGAGGGGATCCAAATATATAGTGATGGAAAGAGAACTCACACTGGGTGGTGAACGTACAATGCAACAAATAGACGATGCACTGTAGAATTGTACACCTGGAACCTATATAACGCTTGATAACCGATGTCACCTGAATAAGTCTAACAATAAAAATATTTTTATAAAAAATAAAAAAAATGGAATTGTTTACTTCTTACTTTTCAAAATTCTCTCTTTTTAAAATAACTCTCATACTATTAAGTTGCCTTTGTGTATTGGGTATCAAATAATTTTGACCTTTGTTTCTAATTTTCAAAATCCATTTATTGAAATTCTAACAAAAATCATGTTACTCATTGGATAGCCTATAAACTTTTGTGATTTTTATTTAAAAATATTAGTAATTTGTAACATTAATAATAATATACACTTTCATAGGTCTTCAAATTTTTTAATATGTTTCTGTATAGAGAAAAGAAACTTGCAATTAGATACATGGCAGCCAAGGAGAAAAACATTATAATGTTTAAAGGTATTTAATGCTATCTTTTTTATAAGATTTCTACTGAGGATTGATTGATTATTAATTTAATAATTTTTCTCTTTTCATGTATGACAAGGACTCTGGGAACTATAAACAGGCAAAAACTAACAATTGCATAACATTAGCTAACATTTCTTTAGCACTTACCATGTGCAATCCAATGTACATAGCAGTTTATGACCTTCCCAACAACCTGTATGCTAAGTATTATTATTCTCTTTAAAGCAGATGGGGAAATAGAAGCAAAGTAAAGAAAAAAAAAAGGTAACTCCTGTATAACACAGAACTTCTATAACACAGGAAATCATTATCATGGGTTTTTAATAAAGTTGATGACGAATCATAGAAGTCATGGAGGCATAAAAACTTTTTACAGTTTTGGACTCTCTTAATCTCATAAATTTATCCATCAAAGACGTAAGACCAACAACATTATGTGCTTGTTGGAAAACTGTATGGCCAGAGGCAATTCAAAGTGAAAATCTAATCGAGCCAGCAGAAAACACAGTGGATGCAATAGTAGAACTTGCTAAGTCTCTAGGAGGGGAAGGTTTGACAATAAGCCTGTCAAAGATATCCAAGATTTACTGGTGGAAGAAGACACTGATGAAGAAAATTTGGTGGAATTGACATCTGGAATATGCCAAGATAATGAAGGGAATAATAACACCGGTGAAAACCAGGAAGTTAAACACTTTAAAAAGCATAAAGAAAGGCTTAGACTTAGCCAAACCGTCAGAGCTGTATTTCCTAAATGAAGGCTCTTCCACTAAAAAACACACGTTTCAGAGAGAACTTCACAAGTGCTAAGTACCGTATAACAGAATGTATAATGTTTTCTCAGCTAAAAGCAATCAATCTAAAATAACAGAGTTTTTGCAAAAAAGTACATCATAGAAGTCAAGGTTATGCTGAAGAAAGTTCAGAAGATATCTCGTCAAAAAGAAAATAGCCTCAGTTAATGGTGCTTAGTAGTGATGATGAAGAAAACATTATTTAATACATATTAATATGTTATACTGTTGGTGAAAATTGCTTTAAGAAAAATATTTCTCTTACTTATAAAAAATAATAGTATTGTTTTTTTAATTTTTGGAAACTAACCCCATTTTGTACTAGCTCTTTGTTTTGTATAACACAGATTTGCATAACATGGCATTTTTAGGAACCTAACAAACGTGTTATACAGGGGTTACCTGTACTTTGTAAGATAAAAATTAAATAATATTTCTATTAGAATGGAATTATCTGCTTATGGATCTACATGCTAGGAAGTCAAACCTTCATAACCTTAAAATTTGGAGAAAGAATATCAATTGAGGCAAGCTTCCAGACCTACATTAGGAAGTGATGATTACGTGGCTCCACATTATCATAGAGGCAGTTAGATTTTCTCACCTGTGCGGATGATTGAATAGTGCCTTTAGATTCAGGGAAGACAGTCTATTTTAGGTGTCATCATGACAATTTTACAATGTTGATCTTAAGTGAGGAGGGTACTAACCACATTAAAATAGCCTAAGGTTGTTTCAGAAATCTTACAAGAGAATATATGGGGGGAAATATTTATCATGCATTTTTTAAGGGAAGGTAGGTTTGTATTTATAGAAGATGTTCATTTTTGAAAGCAGTAGATACTTTAAAATTTTTATTTAGCTAATACATACTAAGACTGTATTTTGTTTTAAAAAATCATTTTTTACTCTATCCATATTAGATAAATATTTTAAAAAATCCATACGAAAGAATGGTAATTCTAATATTTATACAGTTAAAAACAAAAAAAATAAATGGTGTATGAGTACTTAGGCAAATCACCAATTTTATGAAGTTTTCTTTTATTATAGATATTTCACTTTATCATAGCAAAAGAATATAAGGTTTCATTTGTTTTAGGATAACAAAACATTTTTTATTTCAAAATTTAACCCATATTATTGATTATTTACTTCCAATTCATGAAAATATCAGTACAAAGAGCACTGCAGTCAGAGAGGTTGGCATTTTATCTTTTCTATGTAAGATTCAATTTAGAATCTTTGTACAATTATTTTCCACCAAAGAAAAGTTTACTTTAGCTATATAAACATTTAAGATTGATTTTTCTAATAAACACAGGACCCATGTTGTCCTAAATTTGTCATAGCACATGTCCTTTTTTTTATTCCAAGCAATGTTTTCAAACTATAATTTAGCTTACATTTAACAATACCCAAATAATACATATAATTCCTGCTTTAATGTTTAAACATTAATTGACCGATATGTCTGCTCATTTTAAATGTGTTGTTGCATCACTCTATATAACATGACTGCTGTCTAAAGACAACATTGCTTGAAATAAAATTAATATATTTCCAAATACAGAAATTATTTTTAAACCTCTCCCAACAATAGCATCAGTTGAAAAATATTTGTTATCTTCAAATGAATCTTTTGAATTCCTTTTTCAGTATATGAGGTTTCTACTATGCTTCATCCATTCTTTCAATGTTCATTTTATCAGATATTGCAAAAGTTTACACACACACACACACACACACACACACACACACTTTGCCTTCATTTTGTTCGTATTTACATCTAAATACTTTTTCATTTGTTCAGGAAGAGTCCGGAGACCACAAGGAGCTAGCATATTTTTCTGTGTTGGTATTCCTTTTAATCTTTACCTTGTAGCTCATATCAAAGCTGTAATTGTTTGCTAGCCAGCAAAATCTAATGGCTCCCTCTGGTCAAAAGCTGTCAACAGCAATCTATCCAACAGTAGGGGCACTACCTTAAATAGAAAAGAATCACACATGGTTGTATTCCTTGGTGACCTACAAAGAAGGCAGGACTTAACATTTTTAAATACAAAATCATTACCAACCCTACATAGTAAGACTGGGGCATTAACATATTATTAATAGAGTGTAACATATCATTACTAGAGAATATCACATCTTGGTCCATTACTGTCTTATACATGAAAGACAAACCAAGCACTTACACTGGTTTTTCTTTCCTTGATTTGGCAATTTTGCAATAAGTCTGTTTTTCAGATGTTAGCTCATGATTTATTAGGTGTCCAAAAGTAAACCCTTACTCTACAATGTATAAAGAAAACAGGCCTCAAATGATCAGTCCAGATTTCTTGCTAGGATAAAGACTGCTAAATTCATTAGGGAGTCCAACAAAGAAAAACACTACAATATTAAGGAAAAAAAATCTCTCCAAAAGTGGTAAAGTAATGTTTAGGAAATTTTGAGATGAGTGATTTGTTTAACATTTGTGTTACTGCAATGGTATTGTGTAATCATAGTGACACAGTCCACTGTTACTCTAAACATCACACCAATAAGTTGAGCCTTATGCTGAGTTTCCCATCCAGCCTAATTAGAATTCTTGTCTTCTTAATACATTTGCACTCATGGCATTCTAATGGTTTTTCCATTTGTGGCCCAGCCTTTTGGATATATCTAAATCAGAATGTATCAGAGATCATGCTGCTAGTTTTACTTGCTTCTTTATTCCTCTGTACTCTCACCTGAATGCCAGAACTTTTCAGAATAAATACTCAGAATGAATCCCCAAAAGGAGTTTCTATTATCTCAGTTTACAGGCATCTCAATTAAGGCAGAGTAAAAACAAAGTATTCACATAGTAGTTTCATACATTCTAGGGTTTCCTCTCTTTCCACCAACTTTATGTAATGTATAATGCATGATGGCATGTGGATAGTTCTCAAGTTAGAGTTAGAATTCATCATAAACACCAAAAGCTATACTGAACTTAAAACATGTGTCTAATCTTAATTCATCTAAAAGAATGATTATCTAGGCATAGGCTTTTGGTAATAAATTAGAGGAGAAAAACAGTCTTAGGTCAGGTAGAACAGGAACTATTACTCATTTGTTTACATTTAACATTATGAACAGCAGAGTACTATGCAAAACTAGGGGAGTTATACTGCCCTGTTGTCCATTATGAGGGAAATAATAATAGGGCCCCTAAAGTTCCTGCAAAAAAACCCATATGGCATAAATTTTTATTAATTTCTTTCTAATTAAAATTCTTGTATTGCTGGTAGGAAATTCATCGACCAATATAAATTTTAGACGACTCCTTAAGTGTTGCCATATCCTTCTATGGAGATCTCCAAAAAAATGCATGTACTTCAGAAATGATTCTAAGCAACTGATGAGAAATCTTACTGGAATCTGCCATTGGTTTGATCACACTAATTCATCTCACAGCAGAAGTAAAAATGGGAGGATCCTTCAGTATAATTTCAAACACATGAGAATGGCTTTGGTTAGTAAAAGCATAACAACATATTTGGTATTTTGTCTACTTTCCTGACATATAAGTCCAAGGTTCAGTGAACTGGTAGTATGTTTTGTTCATTATAACATCTTCAGGCATTTCTAAGATGTCTGGAATTTGGCAAGCTCCAAAGTTACCTTGCCAAACACATTTTTCCATTAGAATTTATACCCATATGCATTTTCAAGGAAACAGTCTGAATGTTTCTGATTAAATAGAGCTATTAAATGAGCAAATGGCCTCTTGAATATACTATGATGAGTTAATTATTTTTAGGGGAAAAATTAAAAATGAAAAAGAATTCATATTTGCCAATGAGCCAAAAATTAATTCAAAGATTTGAATTTTTTCTAAGCCTTAATCAAAATATCATTAAGTATTAGAGTTGAATAAAATACATTATTACCATGCATAGTATCCATGCAATTTTCTATTTATTGTTCCATCTGTAATTTACATCTCATCTAACACAGCAACATTTTAACTACTTTAACATGTGTATGTAATTTTATTACCAATACTTTCCTGATTGACTTTTATTTTAAATAATCTAAATTGGGAGTAATAGAGATTATTCACAAAGAAGGCCATAATTCAGTTTGCCAAAAAAATACCAAAAGTTCGGTGGAATTGTTATAATTTTCTCATAGGCACTAAAGGATGTTAAGCAATATATTAAATATGATGTATAACAACATGTAAGTATGCATATTTAAGCAGTATATTAAGGCATTACTAACTAGTATATTATGGCACTAATACCTTTTATATTAATAACAAAGATAATATTTACTGTATTTCATTTCATCTCCTTTGTACTTCGTGAGTCTACTTGCCACTGTTGTAATAAGCTAAATGCCAGGTCTCAGTGAACATTCTAACTCCTTAAACTTGAGAACCTTTTCGTGTGGAAGGCCTGCTATTTGGATCAAATTGTGTTCATCTAAGTAGCAACAGATTCCAGATGGCTAATTTAGAATCTTTTCAGAAACGAGAACATACAGGCTTCCAGAAGAGCAAGGAAGGCAGTGACATAGACAATGTGGAAGTGTTAGCTGCTAAATTAGTTTCTTAAAACATTTTAACATCTCTTTTATTCATATTTTTAAATTTTTAATTTGAGAGGCACTGTACAAGAATTTTTCATGACCTATGCCAATGCTTTTCAAAGTGAGAGATATGTTCCCTTACTAAACATACTTTCTAAGGGAGGAGGAGGCATGGACAATCTTAAGGAAGTCCCTTTCCCTCCAAATCTCAATTAATTCTCAACTTTGTAAAAATATGTTTGCCTGAGAACACACTTGGATTTAAGATGTTGTGCCTTTTCTGACCACGTCTCCCATCACCCTCTCTCACTTACTCCTACATATCTTGAATTTTGCTCTGGTGCATTTGACCCTATGTGTAAAAATTCTGAGTGTACTGACCCACCAACCACCTCCTAACCCACAAAAACAAACAAAACAAATGTTGCTGGGAAAAACAATTAAACTTCAAACACTTGTATGAAAACTCAGAAACTTGGTAGGTCTTGGTAAAGTTTATTTTTTGATTTCCCAAAAGTTAAAGATGTGCATGACTCTGATGATTGGGTAACAAATGCTTTTACAGTTCAAGTGATTTCCAATGTTTGCTTTCACCAAAATTAAAGGAGAACCTAATTGAGTTTTCAACTAATAAATCATTAAAAGTAATTTTGGAAAAAGATCTTTATATAATGTTGGACTAAAAAGTACAAAGTGCCAGTTATAGATAAGTCAAAGAGATGTAATATACAGTATAGGGAATGTAACCAATAATAAAGTAATATTATTGTCACCACAGATGTTTACTGGACTTACTATGGTCATCCACCTTTAAGCTATATACAAGTTCTGACAATTAAGTTCGCAAACTTACTACCATGCACTTAGGTTGGCAGCACTGTAGAAATGACTCAGTATAGTGTCATAATCTTGGTATATCTATTTCTCACAGCTGTGTTCATGTTGTGTGGCCATGTCTTGCTCAGTAGCATTCATTATTGTTGTTGTGTGTTTTTGTGTACTATCATGAGAATGTCAAAGCTTGAATTAGAGCAGCAAGCGAACATTAAATTTATTTAACTTGGCAAGAGTGGAAGTGAAATCAGGGGCATATTTGTTCAAGTTTATGGGGATAATGCCATGAAGAAACAATCAGTGTACAAATGCATTAAGCATTTTTCTGAGGAGAGAGAAAGCATCACTAATGAAGAGAGGTCCAGGCAGCCAGTAATGAGCAGAACTGATGAAAACATTGCAAACACTCATCGAATTGTATATCAAGAGTGTCAGCTGACTATGAGAAGCATAACAGATCAAGTGAACATCAATAGAGAGAAACAGGAAAATCTTAACTGAAAATCTTAGCATGAGAAGAGTGTGTGCCAAGAGAAACTGTCCCAATGAAGCTCACGATAAACAAAAGCAAAGGAGAGTCAAAGTTTACCACAACCTTTTGGAGAGGCGAGACAATGTTTTGGGCTGAGTTATCACTGGAGATGAAACATGGGTGTAGTAATACAAACACGACACAAAGTGTCAAAGTGCACAATGTAAGTGATCCATGATCAAAAAAATGTTCCATCAGTCCCAATTGAGTCAAAATCATGTTGCTAAAATTTTTTGATATTAGAGAGATTGCTCATTCTAAATTTGTACCAACTGAACAAATAGTCAATCAAGTTTACTATTTGTAAGTGTTTAAAAGACTTCATGGGGGAGTTCCCTGGTGGTGTAGTGGGTTAAGGTTTTGGCGCTGGCACTGTCAGTGCTGCTGCCTGGGTTCGATTCCCAGTCAGGGAGCTACCCACGTACAAAATAAATAAATAAATAAATAAATAAATAAATAAATAAATAATTTAAAAGGCTGCATGAAAAAGTTAGATGAAAATGACCTGAACTTTTCCCCAAAAACTCATGCATGGCTCTTGCATCATGACAATGCACCAGCTCACATGGCACTCTCTGTGAGGGAGTTTTTAGCCAATATGCAAATAATTGTATTGGAAGACCCTCCCTCTTCACCTGATCTGGCTCCCAATTACTTTTTTCTTAACCCAGACATAAAGGAAATATAGAAAGGAAGACATTTTGATTAGATTCAGGTCATCAAGGGTAATATGATGACAACTTTGATGTCCATTTCAGAAAAAGAGTTCCAAAATTGCTTTGAAGAGTAGACTAGGCACTGGCATCAATATATAACTCTCCAAGTGGAGTACTTCAAAGGTGACCATAGTAATCAGCAATGACGTATGTAGTACTTTTTCTAGTGTTAGTTCACAAACTTAATTGTCAGACCTTGTAAATGTTGAATCACTTTCGTACACCTGCAACTAATATAATATTGTATATAAACTATAATTAAAAAAATAAATTTAAAAAAAGTAAAAGTATATCAGAAGGCAAAATCTAACATATTTGAAAAGTAAATGCCTATAATTCTAGGTACTTTGTCAAACATATTTTCAATTGTTTTTATCTTATAGACTGTCATTTTTATAAAAATATATTTTTCTACTCTAAATAAATGGTTCTAGTTTTATTTTAAAAATCTCAAGATGAACATATACAACAGATAGATCATCTATGTTACCAAATAGAGTGGATAATTTAGAATCATTAATGGTAGGTCAGCCAGATATTATGTAAATTCTGCTTTGATATAATATAAAGTATATAATTTTATGGATAATTATTCTAGTAAAAAAGTTTTATTTGAATCCATCAAGCTTTTACATTTTGCTTATAGTGTATTGAAACTATGGCAGAAAGAAGAATAAAGTAAAAGACATCAAGAGGGAGTAAGCAAACAAACTCAGAAAGCAGAGCATTCTTTTGGACAACTTTCCTATTTATGTCAACAAGTCAGTGTCTACTAGGTAACTTATAATAGAAAATCCAGAAATAGTTCTAATTAAGAATACAAATTTGGTATAAGATAACAATTTTATCTCAAATCAGTAAAAATAAATATATATATTTTTAGTGTGAGAGTGTGTTATGACAACTATGCGAGAGAAAAATAAATTTGGATCCAGTTCTCATGTCTTATGCCAGGATAACTTCTAAATGTGTCAGAGATTAAAAATAAATCATGTAACTGCTAGAAGAAAACATTTCACTCTAAAGTTTACTATAAATACAGAACAGAGAAATTTTTTTATATTATGACTCAATTTATAGACAAAATAATGGAAAATGTCAATAAATTGATCAATATGTCTATCAAATGTAAAAAATATGCACACACAGATAGAAAAACAAAACGTTAAA
Organism: Lyroderma lyra; assembly: GCA_004026885.1. Taxonomy (NCBI): domain Eukaryota; kingdom Metazoa; phylum Chordata; class Mammalia; order Chiroptera; family Megadermatidae; genus Lyroderma; species Lyroderma lyra. Next base: position 65,471 of record PVJL010003294.1, read on the forward strand.
CCTGCCAAATGAAAAAGACTAATGACAAATTGGGGAAAAAAAATTGCAATAGCTAAAGGGTGGTAAACTAAATATATTAAGGTCTTCTAAAAAGTAAAAAATAAAATTACATAAAGTTCAATACTATAAATGAATGGGCAAAATGTATAAACAACTCAAAGAGAATAAAAATGTAAATGCTATGGAAAATATGGAAAGATGTTGTACTAAACTTGTAGTAGGAAATTGCAAATTAAAACTGTTCTGAGACCCCATTTCTCATATATTGGATTGGCTAAAATCCAAAAGTTTGGCAATATCCTCTGTGGGTAAAGATGAATAAAACATTCTGTAATATTGATAATGCTAATGCAAAAATATTAAAACTACTTTGGAAGGAAATTTAGTAATCTCCAGCAACATTTACTCATTTGTTCTGTGACCCAGTAATCCTACTTCTAAGAACACATCCCTGGCGCTGTCAGTGCTGTGGCCTGGGTTCGATTCCCAGCCAGGGAGCTACCCACATACCAAAAAGCAAAAAAAAAAAAAAAAAGAACACATCCCAAAGACATACTGACAAAAAATATGAAAAATAAAATATATAGAAGGCTATTTATGATAGCAATATTTGAATAATGACTAAAAAACCAAATGTACACAAAATTGAGACATGGATTGTTTGAATACACACAATAAAGCAATACAATAGAGTTCTAGGTAACACTAATATGACAAAAGATATATGTTTATAAACTACTAAGGAATTTTCTCCATTATATATTGTCATATCAAGAAAGCTAGTTGGAGAAAAGTGGACATATATACTATTGTCTGTCTATCAAGGGGATAGTATATATAATATGTTAAGTATAAATAGCAATATGTTAAAATATAAACAACATGTATTGACTGTTAATTATACATATGTATATAACTTTAGTTAATAGGTGGAAAATAATTTTAAAATTAAAAAACATATCAATATTTAAACAATAGGAAAGAAGAGACTGAAGAAGAATAACACCTAGAATAAGACCTTCTTTGAATATGCTTTGTTCTGTAGATTTTGTTCTGGAACATATAAATATTCTGCATAATTGTAAAAGAAAATATATTTAAAATGGAAAAAATACCAATTCCTAAATCCTGACAGCAAATTTGTGTGTGTGTGTGTGTGTGTGTGTGTATAAATATATATATATATATATATGTGTGTGTGTGTGTGTGTGTGTGTGTGTATAAATATATATATATATATATATGTGTGTGTGTGTGTGTGTGTGTGTGTGTATAAATATATATATATATGTGTGTGTGTGTGTATATATATATATACATAGTGACAGTTATTCATATAAGCATAATTTCCAAAAGAATTTTAAGTACCAGTGTTTTGGCAGACTGACAATATATTTTCATTCAAAAAGTATAATAATTTTTTTTATTCCATATCTCACCCTGGTAAACAATAGCTCTTGCTTCTTTTGGGACTGGCAGCATTCATTGTCACAAATTCTAACTTCAGCATGTTGTTGGGATTTCATTCTGCTTAAGCTTCTGCGTGTTTGGAAAACATTAGGTTTGAGTATTATGATTAAGATGAAGGTCGGTTTGACCATAACATTTTTATAGAGACTTTGAGAGCCCAGGTTTACTACTTATTAAACTCTTCTAAAATAAAATGGGTATCTTTTATAAGAATCACATCTTAGAAAAAAAAGTATGATCCTTATAAAAATGATGCAAGTGATTTTAATAAAGGGGGTACAAAAATGGGAAGTTATAATCTGCTCCCCCTGTTTACTGTGACCCCATCTGTTGTAAATGAATAAAAGCACAAATTGGGTTTTATGCTGAACACTTTAAAGTCAATAGTAGTTTAAGGTTATAAGCAAATGAAAACCAGAAGGAGATTTGGAAGTTTCACAAACCTATGTGCTTGAAAATATAAGTTTCTACCAGGTAATTATGGTGAGAATAAAGCTGGTTAGTTAAATAAGAGCTATCCAGTATTTTGTATTTTGAAGATAGTATGTGGAGAAATTTTCTTGGATCTGGGCTAAATATAAACTAAAAGATGTTATAAGAATTTATAAAGCTAAATTTAATTCACTCAATGACTTTATTTTTTACTTAAGAAACATTTTTATATTTTGTTGTTAGAATGCCTTTTCTTTTGTGAAATAATTATAAATAGTTCATATTGCTTTGTTTTTATTCTTATGTTTTTACTTCTTATTTATCCAGACTACAGAAGTTAGTAATACTATACAGTTGATAATTATTTTTGAAATTATAGTGACAAGTGAAATGGAAAAGTCATAGAACCATGCAATTTGTCCAATTTACCCAGATTAGAAGTGTTTTACCCAATAAGTCCTAACTTACGCTATGTCCTAACATATCCAATATAAAAAGAAAGATTGACTTCAATATAGTCATAGTAGGGAACGTTAACACTCTATTGACACCAATTGACAGATCTTCCAGACAGAAAATCAACAAGGAAACAGCAGTCTTAAAGGACACACTAGAACAGATTAATTCAATTGATATTTTTAGAGTATTTTACCCCAAAACAATAGAACATGCATTCTTTTCAAGTACACATGAAACATTTTTCAAGACAAACCATTTGTTAGGCTGAAAAAAAGTCATAATAAGTTTGAGAAGATTAAAATTATATCAAGTGACTTCTCTGATCACAATGATGTGAAACTACAAATTAATTACAAGTAAAAAAACTGAAAAACACACAAATACATGAAGCCTAAAGAACATGCTACCAACTAATGAATGGACCAACCATTAGATCAAGGAAGATATCAAAACATACCATAAGACAAATAAAAATGAAAACAATGAAAGCAGTCCCCATAGAGAAATTCATAGCAATACAGGCCTACCTTAAAGTCACATTAGGTGGTGAACTTATTATACATCAAGTTTACAATGCACTGTAGAATTGTATGCCTGAAACCTATGTAATCCTTGCTAACAGATGTCACCCCAATAAGTCTAACAATAAAAATGAATTAAAAAAAAAAGAAATAAGAAAGATCTCAAATAAATAATCTAACCTTACACATAAAGAACTGGAAAAAACAAAACGAAACACTCAAACAAAAAACCCTTCAGTAAACAAAACCTGAAGTAAGTAGAAGAAAGGAAATAATAAAAACCAGAGTGGAAATAAACAAAATTAATTATCAATTTTAATAGCTTTAATTAGACTCATCAAAGTAAAAGAGAGAAAGGAACCAAGCAAAGAAAATCTAAAGTGAAAGAGGAGAAGTGACAACAAACACCACAGAAATACAAAGGATTATATGAAAGTACTACAAGCAATTATATGCTAACAAAGTGGATAATCTGGAAGAAATAGATAGAAACATATAATCTTCCAAGACTGGATCAATAAGAAACAGTAAATCTTAACCAACTGATTATTACTAATGAAATTGAATCAGTAATAAAAAAAGAAAACAAACACCCAACAAGCAATAGTCCAGGACTGCATGGCTTCACAGGTGAATTTGATCAGACATTTAATGAAGAATTCACACCTATTCTTAAACTATTCCAAAATATTCAAGAGAAGGGAAGGCTCCCAAGCTCATACTATAGGACCATTATTGCTCTAAATAACGATAACAACAAAAAGACATTACAAAAAAATAAAGGGACATTGGCCAATATTTCTAATAAACATAGATGCAAAATCCACAACAAAATATTAGCTCACTGAATTCAGCAATGCATGAAAAAGATCATACACCAAGAGCAAGTGGAATTTATTCCTGTGATCCAAGGGTGGTTCAGTATTCATAAATCAATTAACATGATATACTACATAAGGTAAATAAAAGGTAAATCATATTATCATATCAATAGATGCAGAATAAACATTTAACATAATCTAGCATTCATTTTGATAAAAACTCTTAGCATAATGGAAATAGAGGAAACATATGGGAACATAATAAAGGCCATATATGACAAACCCACAGCTAACATTATACTCAACAGGAAAAAGCTAAAGGCATTTTTCTTATGATCAGGAACAAGACAGAATATCCACTTTCACCGTTTTTATCAAAACAACATTGGAAGTTCTAGCCACAGCAAGAAGAAGAAAAAATACATAGAATATCCAAATCAGGATTAAAAAAAAAAAAAGAATATCCAAATCAGAAAGGCAGAATTAAAACTATCATGATTTGCAGATGACATGATACTATATAGAAAAAACCCCAAAGATTCCACCAAACAGTTAAAACTGATAAATAAATTCAATAAAGTAGCAGAATACAAAATTATTATTAAGAAAACAGTTGCATTATTATACATCAATAAGGAACTATCAGAAAGGGAAATGAAAAAAACAATCCCATTTGTGATTTCATTTTAAAAAACCCTAGAAATAAATTTAACCAAGGAGGTAAAAGACCCATACTCAGAAATTATAAGACATTAAAAAAAGAAATTGAAAAAGATACAAATAAATGGAAGCACTTATTATACTGTTTGATAGAAAGAATTAACATAGTTAAAACATCCATATTACTCAAAGCAATCCATAGATTCAGTGCAATTTCTACCAAAATAACAATGACAATTTTTTACAGAACTAGAAGAAATAATTCTAAAATTTATAAGCAACCATAAAAGACCCAAAAGGTCACAGCAATCTTGAAAGAGAACAAAGTTGGAAGTATCATGCTACCTGATATCAATCCATACTATAAGGTCATAGTAACCAAAACAGCATGGTACTGCATAAAACCATACAAATAGATCAATAGAACAGAATAGAGAGCCCAGAAATAAAATCACACTTATACTATCATTTAATCTATGACAAAGGAGGAAAGGATATAAAATGCAATGAAGACAATCTATTTAATAGTGATATTGGGAAGACTGGACAGATACATGCAAAAAAAATAAAACTGGACCATGTTCTTACTCCATATACAGGAATAAACTCAAATGTATTAAAGACTTGTATATAAGTCCTGAAATCTTGTATGTAAGTATGAAACTCCTAGAAGAAAGCATAGGCAGTAAATTCTCTGACGTTGCTCTTAGCATTTTTTTTTATATCTGCTCAGGCAAGGGGAAACAAAAGAAAAAATGAACAAATGAAATTATATCAAATTAAAAAGTTTTTACACAGCATAAGAAACCAACCAAAAAAACAACCTATTGAATGAGAGGAGCTATTTACTAATGATACATCTGATAAAGGGTTTATATCCAAAATTTATAAAGAGCTCAACAGCAAAAAAAAAAAAAAAAGAAAGAAAAAAAAAAGAAAAACAATCTCATAAAAAAAATAATGGGCAGAGAACCTGAATAGAAATTTCTCCAGAGAAGGCATAGAGATGGGCAATAGACATGAAAAGATGCTCAACATTATCAAAGATATGCAAATTAAAACCATAATGAGATATCATCTCCAACCTGTCAGGATGGCCATCATCAATAGGTCAAAAAACAAGAAGTTGTTGATGAAAGATGAGGAGGAAGGGGAACTATCATGCACTGTTGGTGGGATTGCAAGTTGGTGCAGCCACTATGGAAAATAGCTTAAAGTGTTCTCGAAAAATTAAAAATAGAACTACCTTATGACCCAGCAATTCTACTTCTGCATATTCATCCGTTGAAATCCAAAACACTAATTCAAAAAGATATGTACACCCTTTTATTCACTGAAGCATTATTTACAATAAACAAGATGTGGAAGAAAACTTACTAACCATCAATAAATGAATAGATAAAGAAGAAATTATATATATTATAATACTGGGGGTACCAAAAAATACGTACACATTTTAAGAGATGTTATCTATGTATTACATAAATCCTGATGGTAACCACTTTGAGCACCTCTTGTAATTGCAGAAGTCAAACGTTACTTGTGTTCATATTTTGTTATTGATATATATTATTACAATTTTATATACATTTTTTTGTCTTAAAATGTGTATACATAGTTTGACACCCTCTGCACAAGTTCGGACAATTAATTTTGCGAATTCATCCCAGAAAAAGTGCCACAAACCTCATTGCTGAAAATCACTACAGTCACCTTTGAAGCACTCCCCTTGGAAAGCTAGGCACTGATACCAGTGCCTAGTTGACTCTTCAAAGCAATTTTGGGAGTCCTTTTCTGGAATGGCCATTAGAGCTGTCATCGTACTTAAAATCTGACAGTTAAATTTGTGAATTTGCCACTGTGCTTTCACATTGGCAGCACTGTACACACAACTCAGTAAGGTTTGCCAAAGTTATGACACCTTACCAAGTTGTGTGTACAATGCTGACAATGTAATAGCATGGTGGCAAGTTCGCAAACTTAAATGTCAGATTGCAGGTATGATGACATCTCTAATGGCCATTCCAGAAAAAGAGTTCCAAATTGCTTTGAAGAGTGGACTAGGCGCTGGTGGTGGTGCATAACTTCCACCTACTTCGAAGGTGACTGTAGTGATATTCAGCAATGAGGTATGTAGCACTTTTCCTAGGATGAGTCATAAAATTAATTGTCTGACTTTGATTATAAATATTACTCAACCATGGAAAAGAATAAAATCTCACCATTTGCAATAACATGGATGGACCTAAAGGGTACTATTCTAAATGAAGTACCTCAGAGAGAGAGAGACAGATACCATACTCTCTAACTTCTATGTTGAATCTAAAGAACAAACTAAAAAAGTGAACAAACAAAAAACAGAAACAAAGTCATAGATACAGAGAACAAATTGACAGTTACCAGATGGGAAGAGAGGTTGAGGGAATAAGAGTTTCTGGTGCAGTTTCATCTGGCTCTCAATGTGGACACATTTTAGGACTGTATATCTTGGAGAAACCATGTATCTGCCTGCAAGGTGGTCATGGATATTTCTGTTTGGTCCTTAAGAAATACCTTTACCTAATAACATAGACACACTGAGTTGGTGTTTAAAATAAAGATAAAGAAAATAACTTTCTAAAAGCAACATTATTGCTTTTTAAGTAAAATTATTAATTTATTCCTGTAAATTATCCTCAATCCTATAAATACATCAGTGCATGCTTTCCTCTGACTGAACAACAATAAACAATGAAAAAATGAAAGCATTTCTGAGGATGACAAACCATTGGAAGAAAATAAAACAGAGTAAGGCATTCAATGGTCCATGAGGTTGGGAGGCCATTTCAGATGGGATCATCAGGACGTCTGCTTCAAGGTCAGCTGAGCCTTGCATTCTGCAAAGAAGCCATGTGCTTATCTGCAGTATTACATTACAGCTCAGGGCATAACATGCTCTGGAAGTGAAGATAAACTCAGCATATTTGATGAACAGAAAAAGGTTAACGTGGCTGGCACTTACTGACATGGGAAATGAGGGGTAAAAAGATGAAGTGAGAACGATAGAGATGTGTGACCCAGAGTTAGAGTACAATTTTGAGTTTAATCCCCAAATTAGAGAGTTTCAATTTAGTAAATCAGCATGATATGATTTACATTTTAAAATGATAACTCTGTGTATTGCAGAAGAGCAAGAGTGGAATCAAAGAGACCAATTAGAGGACTAATGTAACAAATTAAGCAAATGATAGCTTGGACCAGAGTGGTAGTAGTATTATAGAATTGAAGTAGATCGATCAAATTCTAGTTATACTTTACATCAGTGGCTCCCAACCTTCTTCTACTTGTGTACCCCTTTTAATTGTACCCCTTGTTTTTATAACAGCTATTTTTAAATACTGACAGTTTTATTAAGTGCCTATCTTAATGTAAAATAGTGAAAATCAAGTAATAAGTTAGGAAAGAAAATTTACTGTACTAAATGTACAAACCTCAGATTTAATTTTACAATATTTGTAACAGTTAAATATTAATAATGATGATCAAGTACTTAAACATTAAATAAAAAAACACTACTTGAGGGCATTCCCTGGTGGTGCAGAGGTTAGGCTTTGGTGCTCTTACCACCGTGGCCTGGGTTTGATTCCTGCTCAGGGTACCAACCAAAAAAAACAAAACCAAAAAAACACTACTTGAATTACCATTCAAGACAATTCACTTGATTTCACTCAGTCAATAACTAAACTGATCAAACACTCTAGCTAGAGATGTATTTGTATGTTTGGGGAAGTTCTAGAAATGTTGCAAATGAATTGTTCTGAAACTGTGCATAACATTTGGTGGAAGAACAGTTTGGGGGAAGGGTTCATAGCCAGGCCCTCACCAATCACCATTTGCTAATATGATCTAATTTTGAACTGTCTCCATTAACAGTGATTCACACTTAACATTTATCATTCCATAACATTTTGCCTTATTTTACTTTACTTGTATTTTCACCATTACTGATTTTTTTTCACGTGTCCCCGAATGGCCCCAGCACATACCCTGACAGTATGCATACCACTGCTTGGGAACCAAGGCTTTAGAGAATGACTTTTCCAGAATCAGAAATTTAAAACTGTTAGAATCCCAGAGTTTATTACATCTACTTACTTATGTCAGAAGAGACTGATATATAAAATTAGATTGTTAAATTTTTAAGAAGAAATGTAGCCTAAATCTTACCTGTCAAGTAGTCTCTCTCTGTAAGGAAACAAACAAACAACAAACAAATTATACACACACACACACACACACACACACACACACACAATTGGGTTATATTGTCATCTGTTCATTTGGGAATCATTCTTTCTCTCTAAGGAGAACTTTTTTCTCTGACTCATTTATGATACGAGTAATTATGACCCATTTATAGCTCCTTTCAGAACATAATATTCTTATTATAGAACATAGTCCTGATTAATATAACCTAGTAGAATACTACTTGTTTTTAATAAGCAAAAATCTATCTCTCATTTAATATTTTCACCTGAAAATAATATTGGAAAAATAATTTTTATTTCCATCAATACAATATGGTAAATAACTATAACAACAGAAAAGATATTTAGGGAAGTCTTGAGTTACATTCCAAATACAATTAGTAGAACTCAGGATCTCATATAGATGTCTTGAAGAATACTCTGAGGAATGTTACTATAATAGAACCAAGAGTGATCATCTTATGGAATGTAAAGTACTATTTTTTAATAACTGTAATATATTAGATGTTTTGTGTCCAGGAAGTGAAGTTTTAGGTATCTTATATTCTTACATTGTAATGTATTTCTTACACAGTAGTGTTTTACTATGCTGTAGTTAAAAGACTTTTGGTTTACTATATAAGCCATTATAGTTTTTTCAATTTAAAATAATACAAAATGGGTCCTGAGTAGGCTGAATAGCATCCCCCCAAATATCTGTTTCCAATAGCTGGAAACAGTAAATGTTACCTTATATGTAAAAAGGGTCTTTGCAAATGTGATTAAGTTAATGATTTTAAGAGGAAGATATTATCCTGCATTATCTGGTTGGGCTGTAAATGCAAGCACATGTCTCCTTAGAAAAAGGAGGCAGAGGGAAGTTAGACTCAGAGAGGAGGAGCTGTACGAATGGAAGAGACAAAAATAGATTCTCCCTTAGAGCCTCTGGAGGGTCTGCAACTCTGCCAATACCTTGTTTCTGGCCCAGTAATAGTGCTTTCAGATTTCTGGCCTCCAAAACTATGTTAGAATAAATTCCTGTTGTTTGAAACCATCCAGTTTGTGATATTCTGTTAAACAGCAGCCATCTGAAATTAGTACAGGTCCCCAGTTAATATTTTCAAAAAGAATCTCTGAATTTTCAGAAATAGACTTTTTTTGAGACTTTTCCTGAGTTTATTTGAGCCAACTGACGACGTTGCCAGGAAACAACATCTCAAGTGCTCCCGGGAAATGGATTTTTTATGTTAAGTTCAAAGGTCATGTGTGTGATTCTTAGTTCCTTTGGTGAAAGCCTACTTTTGTGACATTTATGCTTATGTACCCTCTATTGTGATGAACTTTAACTATAATTTTTATCTGCATTAAAAAAATGAGCTAATACTACTACTTTCTCCTTTGTGACCATTTGCTTGAACCTTTGATCTGGCATCTCCCCAGGCTTCTCTTTCTGCTCTCGTCCCATATCATTCACTACCAATACCTTCCTGGCTTCCAGGCTGGAGGTAGGAGGTGATATATGTTAAAGGCCAGAGTATTAGGTTATGTTGAAAGAGAAATCTGTTCAGAAATTACCTATGATTTAATATTATATCACCAAATTATTGATTATGTTTTGTAACAAAGGATTAATAATGGAATGCTGTATTTTGTTGGATATAATTCACTATCAGGTATAATGCACACCCATGTTTTTAAAAGGTACAAAAAATTCTGTATATAAAATTTTTTATATAAAATATTATCATATTCCAGGGTATCATTTTGCAAACAGTTACCATTACTGAGTTACACTTTTAACTCATAAGCATAAATAAAATAATTAAAAACATTTATATAGATATGAAATTAGTACTATTCATGTATAATGAGCATCCTTATTTTTTCCTCACAAATTTGTGCAAAATGGTGCACATTATACACAGCAAAGTACAGTAATCTCATCTTCCTGAAATGTAGTTCTGATGTATAATCTTCAGAAAGTTAAAAACATATTTTTATGCAAATATAAAATAAGTGCATATTAAATATATTACTTGAGTCTGCATTTTTTCTGTCACATTGTGGTTGACTTGGGTCCTTCTTGGTTCTTGCTATTTCAGAATACGTTCTGAAACTCATCTCTGTCTTGCATTTGGTTTTGGCCTGCCCATATGTACCTCTACTAGTGCCTTCTCACGTGCTAGTGATCCCTCACAGAACAGTTGCTATATTTGGAGTTATCTTTTCTACTTGATACAGGTCAATTGTATCTCAATCAAAGAAATTTAATTTGTGTTGCTGTGGACAGGAATTATTTTCATCGCACTCAGTATCAGTTTTCTAACCCTTAACCTTACCCTTACAGAGCTGTAAAACAGCCTAGTCAATAGAAAGTCACACCCCTAGTGAATCAGACAGTCTCTGGAAGGTCAATTAGACAACACCCAGCACTTGATGGAAATGATATCAGTAATCTCTTCAGTAAATAGTCCCAAGCAGTATTGATTTATTGAGTTGCTACCTCTGATTAAATATTGACTCTGGGTATTACCACTCACTCCTATCACCACTTCTGTTCTATTTGTTTTTGGCTATTTATGCTGGCCCACCCCAATTATTGAAAGAGATCCAGGACTCTTTACACCTCAAAGTGCAGGCCCAGCCTCTTACAAGATCCAGATGAAATAATCCCTTCTGGCCTCAATTCAGAGAACTAAAGTATTCCTAACTTAACTGACCTCTCCCCAAAGTAATAGACTATAGGGAAACCTCACTCCCACACACTATGGTATGATCTTTCCCCATGGACCTGACAAGACAATCCCCCAAAGCACAATCTATTGCAGTAGCATTAGCAGTATGCATAGGCAGCCCATTCCTGGGGTGTCAGTATGTGGTGAATTACCTGCCATATGCCCGTAAGCAAGCTCTCCTGAGTTCCTGCATCACTAGGAAGTGGTAAAGAAAGCTATGGTTGATATTTTGGATGGCATGAGAACAGAGTTAAACTTCACTCAGGTGGAGTACTACCTTGAAATACCAGAGGTTATGAAAAAAATGGATGATTTTACTTCATGGTCAGTCTACAGAGGGTCAAGACACATGGATCATCACTAATGGGAAGAAACAATATTTAATATTGTTCTGAAGAAGAGGTTGTTTTTGTCAATAGAAAGAATGATTTCCTTAACTACATTAGAGACTCGATAAGAGTAAAATTTATACACACACACACACACACACACACACACACACACACACATATATCTTAATGAGTAACAATAATAATATACAAACTGACATTACCACTTGCTAGATGATGTTGGGTAAGTTATGTGATCTTTCTAAGCTTTAGTTTCTTTATCTTTAAAATGGGTATTTACTCACAGGATTAGATGATACATGTTAAGTAGATAGAACAGAATCTAAAATATTACAAATAAATTATGTCAGTCACTGCTGCTATTAATATTACTTCTTTCCCTCCTCTTATTACTACTATTTCCACTACTACTATAACAAATAATATTTTATATTCTTATGGTGTTTAGTATTAATTACACTTACTGAAATAATGGAATTAGTTACAGAATGGAGTCTATTAAGCATATTTATTTTATCAGAAATAAGGTGTCAGAACTATTTTTTAAAAATGCTAAGACTGTATTATACCTTAAACAATAAAATAAAATTCTTATCATGAAATTTATATTACAATAATGGAGTTATCAAATTCATGCTTTGAAGACCCCATGATAGTACATAAATAACCAGTAATATTAAGAAAATTGTTAAAATCCATGCTTGATTTCTTCTATCTAAACACTTTTTTAAAAAGCACCTTTTTTTGCCTGAGGACAATAAATAATAACTATAAAGTTAGATATCTAAATTTCTAAAATACCATGGAAAACAATGATTACTAAAGAAGAAAAATATTTTTATTTGTTTTTGACCTTTTTTTTCAATATCTTTAATCAGTGTTCTAGTACTGTTATTTAGGGCAGGAAGAAATGTATCAAGGGACAAAATAAATATAAAAATTATTAAAAGAATTAGACTACTTAATAATTTCAGTTAATAATCATATGGTATTTTAGATTGTTCATCATCTGGTTTCTAACACATTAGTAATGACCTAGTTTTGTTACTCCCCCTTGCCTTTCAATTTCTTTCACTTTTTTCTCACATGGGCTTATCCTCACAACCTGGCAAAGTAACTTATTTTCACACTTTTCATGCTATCTCTGTGAAATATTTTTAGTTGAATACTGATATTTGCCATGCTTTGACATTAAGTATAAAGTCTCAACCATTGAATTTTTTAAAGATTTTCTACTCTTTTGTTAAACTTTTAAAACTTTCCTGAGCTCCCTCAACTGCCTCTGACTTATACAAGTAAATTTGTCATTGATTCTGTTGTACTATGTTCAAAAATTTAATTCTTACTCAAATCATTAGAATAGGGAATGAAAACAAAAATGAATATGCAATATGATTTATTACTTCAATAACTTTTAAGATTCATTTTAAATTTGAATTTCGGTTTTGCTAACTTCCTTGTTTTTGAAAATGATTAGACTTCCTTTTTACTTTTACTGGATTCCTAGTGGTAATAAAATTAAGTGTGTACCACAACAAAATTGTACCACAACAAAAAAAATTTAGAACCTGCAGAGAACAAATACTGATGACTTCCTAGAAGAGATTTCCTCACAGCTTACCCAATAATGGGTCCAATTTATAGTATTCATATTGCTAGTTACTTTATATACATTATTTCTTTTTATTTTCCAAGTAGTTCTCTAGATTATATAATTATGCTTATTTTAGAGATGAAGAATTCATTGTTATTGCTGAATCTGAATTCAGAGTCTTTGTTGGTTTAATTTCAACAAGATATTTCCTATCATGGAGTCAGTAAGAAGGAAGTACTTATTTTAAAAAAGATTACTTGTCAAAAGACAAAAAAATAAGGAATATGTGGGTATAGCGGAACGCCTACTGGATAATGACTGACATTACCTATAGAGTAGTAATAAAGCAGGAGCTTGAATAGAATATAAATTTAAATGAAATCCTAAATCCCACCAGTAGTTTATGTCATGTTTAACCAACAGGCCAATGTAACAGTTCAAAAAACAATTCAGGGAAGAGTCACGTGTTTTACTTATGTATTTGTTCATCTATTTATTTATACTTTCTATCTTCTACATGAAAACATCATACTAACATGCCCTTAGAAACAAGACAAACTGGGACATCCAAATGTTCTTGAAAATCTCAAAATTTTCAACACACACACATGTATACACACATGTATACACATGTGGGCACGTGTGCACACACACATTTGGATACCCCTGAAATTATCAGAGTATTTAAAACCACGTACTTTTGCACATGCTATCAATAGTCTCCCTTTCTTAGTAGAACTGAGAGCATCAACCATTGAAGTTGGAACTTCCAACTTCTCAGAGTACTGGACCTGTTTTAGCATCTGTGAGGTATTCATTGACTACTACCTTCTCTGACCAGATTGTTTGTATTGGGTTAACACCGTTTTGTTCTTAATCAATGTGTAGTGATTGCTTGTTTTTGTATTGCCTTCAGTGCTGTCCACATGGGTCTTTGAAAGGAGGAAATTCTCATGCTACATAAGAGGTCTGAAAATTAATTTCACACACTTGCCCCCAAGTGCTTACATTGGTAACACTGTACAAAAAGCTCAGTAAGGTTTTATAATCTTGAGATATCTGTGTCTTATAACTAAGTCATGTAAACATATGATGATGTCTTGTTGAGTGGCATTCATTATTGTGTCTTTTTGTGTGCCATCACCAGAACATCAGAGCTTGAATTAGAGCCATGAACAAACATTAAATTTCTTGTTAAACTTGGCAAGAGTGGAAGTGAAATCAGGGACATGTCCAAGTTTTTGGAGATAATGCCATGTAGAAAATGGCAGTGTAAAAATGGACTAAACTTTTTCTGAGAGGAGAGAAAGTGTCACTAATGAAGAAAGGTCAGGGAGGCCAGCAACAAGCAGAAATTGACAAAACATTGCAAAAATTCATGGAATTGTGCCTCAAAATCATTGGCTGACTATGAGAAGCATAGAAAGATCAAATAAACATTAATAAGAAACAGTTAGAAAAATCTTAACTGAAAATCCGGGCATGAGAAAGGTGTGTGCAAAATTGGTTCTGAAGGAGCTCACTGATGAAAAAAAGCAAAGGAAGGTTGAAGTTTGCCAAGACCTTTTGGAGAGGTAGGACAATGTTTTGGGCCATGTTATCACTGGTGATGAAACATGGTTGTACCAATATGACCCTGAAAACAAAATGTCCAAGTGCACAATGGAAGTCAGTCAAAATCAAGAGTCCATACAATGTTGCTAATCTTTTTGAATATCAGAGGAATTGCTCTTTTTTAAAAAAAAAATCATTTTTATTGATAGACTTTTTGGGGTGACATCTGTTAGCAAGATTTACATAGGTTTCAGGCATACAATTACACAGTGCATTGTCAACTTGTATAATAATTTCACCACCTATTGTGACTTCTCTTTCCATCACCCTATATCTAGCTTTCCCTCCCTCCTCTCCCACCTCCTCCCCTTTCTCACCTCCCTATCCTACTTGTCGCCAAATAACATTAAATTATTGATTGTGTCCATGGGTTATTTGTTTGTTTATTTCTTTTTTCTTTGTTGCTTACAGTTTTTATATTCCGCATATGAGTGATGTCATACAGTTCTTTGTTTTTTCTGTCTGGCTTATTTCACTAAGCATGATGATCTCCAGGTCCAACATGAATTTGTCATGTTCTTTGTTAAGTTAATTCCCAGGTATTTTATTCTTTTTGTTGTGGTTGCAAAAGGTATTGATTTTCTCATTTCTTTTTCTGAAGATTCATCGTTTGTATAAAGAAATGCAGTTGATTTTTGTACATTGATTTTGTATCCTGCAAACTTACTGTATTCATTTATTGTTTCTAATAGTTTTCTGGTGGAATCTTTGGAATTTTCTATATAAAGGATCATGTCATCTGCAATAGCAATGGTTTGACTTCTTCTCTCTTAATTTGGATACACTTTATTTCTTTCTCTTGCCTGATTGCTCTGCCGAGAACTTCTAGTACCATTTTGGATAGCAGTGGCGACAGGGGTCAGCCCTGTCTAGTTTCTAATTTTAGGGGAATGGACTTCAGCTTCTCCCCATCCAGCATAATATTAGTTGAGTGTTTCTCATATATGGCCTTTATTATGTCAAGGTACTTTCCTTTATACCCATTTTATTCAGTGTTTAAATCATAAAAGGATGTCATATCTTGTCAAATGCTTTCTTTGCATCATTTGATAAGATCATATAATTTTTATCTTTCTTTTTGTTTATGTGGTGTATCACATTGATTGATTTGCATATGTTGAACCATCCTTGTGTTCCTGGGATAAATCCCATTTGATCATACTGTGTAATCTTTTGATGCATTGTTGTATTCCATTTGCTAATATTTTGTTTAGGATTTTTGTATCTGTTCATCAGAGATATTGGTCTATAGTTTTCTTTTTTAGTGTTGTCATTACCAGGCCTTGGTATTAGGGTAATCTTGGCCTTGGAGAATGAGTTTGGAAGTATTGCATCATCTTCAATATTTTGGAAGCATTTCAGGAGGACAGGTGCTAATTCTTCTTTGAATACTTAGTAAAACTCATTGGTGAGACCAGGGCTTTTGCCTTTGGGGAAGTTTTATATGATTGTTTCAATTTCTTTACTATTGATTAGTCTATTTAGATTATCCAGTTCTTCTTGATTCAGTCTGGGAATACTATATATTTCTAGAAACTTGTCCATTCTTTTAGGTTAAATATGGTGGTATAATATTTTCTTATGATCCTTTGTATTTCTGTGGTATCATATGTCTTTCTTTATCACATCTAATTTTGGTTATTTGTATTCTTGCTTATCATCCTATGGTTAAGCTAGCCAGGGTTTTGTCAAATTTATTGATTTTTTTTCAAAGAATCAGCTCTTTGTTGCATTAATTTTCTCTATTGTCTTTCTGTTCTCAATTTCATTTAGCTCTGCTCTAATTTTTATTATTTCTTTCCTTCTGCTGACTTTGGGTTGTTTCTGTTCTTTTTCTAGTTCTTTAAGATGACATGTTAGGATGTTTACATTTGATTTTTCTTGTTTCTTAAGGTAGGCCTATAATGATATAAATTTCCCTCTTATTACTGCTTTCACAGCATCACAATAATTTTGATATGTTGTATGTTCATTGTCATTAGTTTCTATGTGTTTTTAATCTCTTCTTTGACCCACTCATTTTTAAATAAGGTGTTGTCTAATATTCATGTATATGTGATTTTTTTTCTGCTTTCTTTTCACAGTTCATCTCCAATGTCGATGCTCTGTGGTCTGAAAATACATTTGGTATGATTTCAATTTTCTTAAAATTTTCTGCAGCTAGTTTTGTGTCCCATCATATGGTCTGTTTTTGAGACTGTTCCATGTGCACTAGAAAAGAAGGTATAATCTTTTGTTGTCGGATGAAGTATCCTGTAAATGTCAATTATGTCCAAATTGCTGTAATGTATCACTTAAAACTGATATACACACATACATACATACATACATATAAATATATATATATATATATATATACTGTGTAATCTTTTGATGCATTGTCATATATATATATATATATATATATATATATATATAGTCATATATATAAATAAATTGTCATATATATAAATAAATATTTATTTATTTATTTATTTTCTGTTTGGATGATCTGTCCATGAATGTTAAGGGAGTGTTAGGTCCCTTACTCTGATTGTGTTTTTGTCAGTTTCTCTTTTCAGATATATTAGTAGTTGCTTTGTAAAATTTGGTGCTTCGTGATTGGAGGCATGTATATTAAAGAGTGTCATGTCTTCTTGTTATTGTATTGTCCCTTTTATCACTATGAACTGTCCATCTTTGTCTCTTGTTACTTTTTTTATCCTGAAGTCTGTTTCATCAGATATCAATATGGCAATTCCTACTTTTCTCTAAATGCCATTTGCTTGGAGTATTTTTTTCCATCGTTTGACTCTTTGTCTGTGTTTGTCCTTATGGCTGAGGAGTGTCTCTTGAAGTCATCATATGGATGGGTTTTTTTTATTAATCCAGTCTGCTTCTCTGTGCCTTTTTAGTAGTAAGTTTAATTTATTTACATTTAGGATGATGATTGATATATGAGGATTTCCTGAGGCATTACTACTTCCTTTTTTTTCTTTAATTTTTTTTGTTCCAACTCTTTTCCATTTATTTTGATTTTTTTTTTTTTCAGGTTGAATAGCCTCTTTCAGTATTTCATGAAATGCCGGTCTTGTGCTGGAGAATTCCTTCAGCTTCTGTATGCCTGAAAAGATTTTTATTCCTCTTTATATCTAAAGGATAATTTTGCGGGATAACATATTCTTGGCTGGAAGTTTCTTTCTTTTAATATTTTGAATATTTGATTCCACTCCTTCCTGGCTTGTAGAGTTTCTGCTGAAAAGTCTGATAATTGCCTGATGGGCTTTCCTTTAAAGGTTATAGTCCCCCACCCCCACCCCCTACCCCACTGTCTGCCTTGAGAATTGTCTCTTTGTCTGTGATTTTTGACATCTTCAGTGTAATGTGCCTTGGGAAAGATTTGCTGGGGTCCATGTAGCTAGGGGACCTATTTTCATCTTGAATTTAAGGTTCCAGACTTTTCCATAGGTTTGTACAATTCTCGTCTACTATTTGAGTATACTTTCTATAGAGTTTTTTTCTAACCCTTTTTCTAAGCCTATTATTCTAATATTGTTTTTTCTAATGGAGTTAGATAGCTCTTATACTGTTCTTTCAGTTCTTTTGACTCTGAAGTCGCTTCTTCTATGTTGTTTCCACGTTCTGATCTTTGATATCACTATAATTCTTTCCTCTATCTGGTTGGCCCTGTTTGCTATGGCAGTTAGTTCATTTCTGAGTTCTGTTATTGCATTGTTTATCTCTCAAATTTCCATTTGATTTTTTTTTATATTTTCAATTTCTTTGTTAAAATATTCCTTTTGTTCATGGATTTCCTTTCTGAGATCCTTCCTCTGAGTCAAGGTGCTCTGCCAATGTTGTTTCAGTTCTCTAAGAATGTTTAGAACTGCAACTTTGTATTCTGTGTCACATAGATTATGTATTTCTAGATCTATAGAATCCTTCCTGGAGAGTAAAACATTTTGATAACATTCAGGACATCATGGGTAATATGACAGCAACTCTGATTGCCATTGCAGAAAAAGAGTTCCAAAATTGCTTTGAAGCACTGGCATTGATGCAGTGCTTTCCAAGGACAGTACTTCAAAGGTGACCGGAGTGATATTCAGCAATAAGTTATGTACCACTCTTTTTTAGGATGACTGCATGAACTTAATTGTCAAACCTCATAATCAGTTTAATTATGATTTAAGTTTGAAGCTAATAAAACATTGGGAAAATAAATCGCAAGTAAAACAGGACCATGCTTTTAAACAAACCACTGGAGACAGAAGATCTCAATAGCAGAATACTGTGTAAGAGAGAGAATCTTTTATATTTGTGCAGTGAACATGTATGTACTTCATGATTGTGATAGTGCCTCATACATGTTAAGTACACTATCATAGAGATAAATATGGCATTTTGGATTCTACATTTTGCTTTTTTAATTCTATGTTAATTAAAGCCATCTTTGAATAATTACTTGTTTTTTAATAAATAGTTATTTTATTAATAATAAAAAATAAAATGTTAAAATAACTTCAGGAAATAAAGAAGGTGTTTTGAATTTCACATTTCATGGATTTTATCCTGATATAAATTGTTCTTTAAAATATCAATACAATAGCCTAAATACAAAGTAAAGTTTGTAATGTTCGGTGTCTGCTTATATAAGCATTTGAACATTTTTAACACTGATGTTTGATGCTATCTAAGAAGCAGAAACTTCTTTGCATGCATGTAATAAATTCACTGAAAACACTCTAAAATTTATATATTCTGGGCCAATTTGAACAATTATACTTACATAAAATCTTTTTATTATTTTATTTGTATTTGTTACAGTAGCCAAAACTCCAAGTATGTATTAAGTCTTTCTTGACATTTTTGATTTTTGTATAAATATAAGCCATTTATCAAATATATTAAAGAATCTGATACAAAAATTAGAAATTTTGAATGATTAACTTGCCACCAAATTCTCATGTTAGTTATTTTTAAAAGTGGCATTTTTTTTAATGAATCAGACTTGCATGCATTTGGTTACCATGTGTCAATAATACTACTTGGTGTTCTGAAAACTGAGCTTCTTAACTTGCTTCACTTAGTGAAGACCTTGAACTCAATATAATTGAAATATACATAGATTCATTAACCTAAGGTTCATAATAGAGCCAAACCAAAGAGGACAGAGAAAATAGCAATGAAGGTTTTTTATAATTTTAAGAAAGAGTTAACTTTAAAAAAATTCTTTAACTTTTTGAAAACTTGGAATAAGGATTTGTAAAGAGAAAATTCTGGGAATTTAAATTAAATTACCTTTAGTGGTAAACAGAATTTTATTTTGTTTTTGAACATTGTAATATTTCAAATTTTTTCCCCATTTGTTTGGAGTAATGCACATGTTAATTTATTCATTAGATATATATTTATTATGTCTGTATGACAGGTAAGTTATTTATTGTTCCAATGTTCTAAGTGCTGGGCAAAGTGGTGGTTTAAATATAAAATCTATTTATTTTATTTATACAAAGAATGGATTTCTTAAAAAGACATTTACTCTATATGTAAATTTATCTCAAGCAAAGGAAGAGATCATTAATCTGTGTCTCAACTGTAGTCACATGGGAAGAATGCTGCCAGCCAACAGGCTTTTGATTATATCCTTGAATAATGTTTGATTGCATAAATATAAAATAAACAGTAACGATGACATATCCAAGTAGGCATCATTGTAAGGTAGAAATATCACAGACCTGGGGAAGTGCATAAGGGTAGGAACAATATCATAGCATTTATCAGTTTATATCAAAAGGTGAAAATTATAATGTACAGGTTTTTTTTTTAATTGTACATTATCACAAGGGAAATCTGTAAATAGATTCCATGGGCAAGGTATTTCTAGTGATGTTCATGAGAGTATACTCTAAATTCTTAAAGAATATGATTTAAATAATTTGGTCAGATTGCAAAAAAGTTACAGCATCTGGTTTAAACTCATCTATCATGCATAGTAACATGAATAAATGGAGACATTCATCACTATGCACACAACAGAAATTGTGTTCTCCTATTGATATAATTAAATACTCATAGAAGCCTAAATGCATAATAGCTTCCAGACCCTTTGTTTAATGCCAAAAATCAATGGCTCCGCTTCCAATGAACTTGATAGGCATATGTTCCTAGTCAGAACCATTGTGAACCCTCTCCAGTTTCTAAACATTTATTGCTGGTACTGTAATAATAAACATCTTGCATTTATAAAATGTAATGTTGCCTAGAATTTTTCATTTTTCAAGAATGCAGCACACATTATCTAATGGCTCTCATATGTCCAGTGTGCCCACGAACAATTTGTCTTCTGAGTGGAGTGTTAATCTGACACCTCAAGGACAAAACCTGTTTTCAGAGGAACTCAAAGGAAAGCTAGAAACATTCATAGGCTTCAATAACTACTGAAAATCCTAGTGAACTGTGGCTGGGATTACTCAGAGTTCTGGATCACATTACTTCTTCATGCCATATTTTGCTTAAATAAGAGTTATTAAAGATACTAGGATATTATTTTTTGACTTATTTCCAAATATGTGCACTAAACACACATTTAATATATGTGCATATATATAAAATCAAGTGAATGATGACATTTATGGTTCAATTGTTTTGTTTCTCATCAGGGCTCAGAGATGGGTGTGCGATAGTAATGTACTTTCCACTTGTCTAAGCCAGTTGCATGTGATAACCCCACAGCAATGATGAAGGAAGCAAATATATTATTTGGTCATAAACACAATGGAGCAGAGCAAAATCCCTCCTTCAAAAACAAATCCAAGACTAAGATCTCAGGTCAAGTGTAACACATTAAGCGTGAGGCTTTCTATTTTTTTATAAATCCATTTCTAAAAGAAAGCATCCAAAAAATGGAGTTTTCTTAATGGCACTATTCTGCTTGCAGTAAAAAATTAGAAACTCATCTCACCTACAGAATAAAAATTGCTTCCTGTAAAAAACAAATGACTGACAGAGAGGACAATATTTAACTAAAGCAAGAAATAAGGCAAACATATTCACACCCGAATCTGTAATGCTTGGTTCTCTTATTTGACATGCTTTATTAATCTTAACATTCCCAGGTGGCTTGAGTGACACCTGAGTATTCACACAATACCTTAAATGAGAACATTATTTTATACAGGTGTGAGGATAAAATAAAATGAAAATAATATCCATCAGGTTCACATACAAATTTTGTGTATTTCTCTATCCATGCTTTATATTTAAGAATAAAGCATTTGCCCACCAAAAATCATCAGTTCTTTACCATCTCAGTGATTTTTTATACTTTTCAAATGCTTTGAAATAATTCCAACTTCTCAAATGGAAATGCAACCATACCACTTATATATGTTGATCACAATTATTGTTTCTCATGCTGATACTATAGGCTTTTATTTTCTTGACTCATAAGCATGTAGGCAACAGTTATAACATGTATATACAAAAGAATGTTAAAGGTAGAAAGAATGTTTCATGTGAGTTTGGTATTTTAGACGAGTTTACTTTTTTACTTAGATTTGAGCTACTAATATTTCCACGTGGAATACAATGATTCACCAAATTGTCACAGTTCATTTATCTGTTCAAGCTCTAATAGTTGAGAGTTCAATGTTCACACATGGCAGGCTAAGGGTATCTCTGGAAGAGATCTGTGGTGTTTAGCATAAGTTCTGGGGTCCCATCATGAAAACAACAATCTTACTTTCTGCCTCTTTTTTTATTGATAAGTAATTAATATATGACATTATATTAGTCTCAGGTGTACAACATGACAACATAATAATTTGGTATTTGTATATTGCAAAATCATCACCACAGTAAGTCTAGTTAACTTCCATCACCATCTGTAGTTACAAATTTTTCTTTCATTTCATGAGAACTTTTAAGATTTACTCTTTTAGCAACTTTAAAATATACAATATGGTATTATTTACTATAGTCACCATGCTGTACCTTGCATCACATGACTTATCTATTACTGGAAGCTTGAACCTTTTGACTACTTTTACCTATTTTGCCTACCCGCCCCCCGCCCCCCGCAATGCTACTTCTGGCAACCATCAATCTGCTCTGTAAATTTGTGTTTGTTAATTTGTTTGCTTTTAGATTCTACATACAAGTGAGATCATGCAATATTTGTCTCTCTATCCAAACTGTTTCACTTAGCATAATGCTATCAGTGTTCATTTGTTGTCACACATGACAAATTTTCTTTCTTTCTCTCTCTCTCTCACCTCCCTCCCTCCCTTCCTTTTTTTTTTTTTTTTGCAAAGTATGCAAGTTTAATTACTTTAAACCTTCTAACATTATCTTATGTCTACTAAATAGAACCAATAATCTGGGCTTGTTTAAGTTAAGAAAAAAATTACTGTGTACCAAAACAGGATCTTGTAAAACCAGCTGGGTTGGCCACAAGGGTAGGGGTGCAGGTGGCTGGGTGCCAGGAGGGGCCATAAGAAAGAAAGAAAAGTAGACTCCCAGATGGGAGGGAAGTCATTTCCCTAATGGGAAGTGTTCAAAGACACCTGGGCAGTAGAACTGGTCAGTGCTTCCTGCACTAGGATACAGTGTTAGATGGAACTTGGTGCTACTTCCTGCCCAACCTGGTACTTGGAGAACCAGTGACACATGTACGTGTAGTATGATGAGTTCTATTTTAAAAAAGAATGACAGCCTACCCCTCATACCATGATCCCCCTTTTCTAGGGCCCCCCAAGCCTGTCTGCCTCTTTAGGACTTGAGGACAAGCTACTGCTCATTTCACATAGAAGAGGAGAATCTTCAAGGGTTCATTTCAATTTTTTAAAATCTTCCGAAAACATTTCCTCCAAAACTCAATTTGATTAACATGACAAAATTTAAGACAACTCCAACACAACTTCCTATGTTAAATAAGGATGTGAGGGTGATCTGGCTGCGACATCTGTCTCCCCATTGATTGCCAGGGTTGATTCAGCTGATCTGGCTGGCTAGGTGGGTGTCCCCTTCCTCCCTCACTGCTCCATGTGCATCCTTACTGAAGCTGCATGCTTGATCGAAGAGGGCCACATTCCCTGATAGAGGAGAGGACCATTCTTCAGTCAAGGGTATACAAGTAGCTGTGCTCCCCTGCTAGAACCTCCAAACAAGCTCTCAAGGTCCTATGTTTAATAAGAACCCATGGCTAATAAAAGAAAACTGAGAAAGAGTTATATTTTGAGCTAAATATAGCTTCAACTTTTTTTTCATAGTTTTTTGGTTTTTTAGACAGATCTTGGCAGAGAGTTTCCTAATCAAATGAACAAATCCAAAGTGAAGTCAAAGAACCCGTATGAGTACACATTTATTCTGAAGAAGTTTTCAGTGCTCTACATGACCTCTTTGCTGAGTTTTCTATTTTATTTGTTGCTTTTACATGCCAAGAAGTGCTTACTCAAAACCATATTTATCTGCAATCTTTCTACTGGTGTCATGCAATCTTTTCCATTAGTAAAGTGATAAAGGCTGTGGCTCATGAACATGTATAAATGTTTTAGTTCAGCCTTAATACCCCAGAAAAATTAAAGCAATTTGGATTTAGCTACCAAGCACTTCTTTAAAAAAATAGTTTAGAAAAAGGGTAAAGTAAGTATACAATACCTAAATTTATAACAGAGGAGTCATATCTAGTATTAGATATATGATTATTACTTCTTAAATTAATAAATTTATATCTTTCCAGTTTTAATATACATATATATTTAATACAAAGTAAGATTGTACTCCATATACTATTTTATAATATTTTATTTGCTTGATACTACAAGAACATTTTTCTATGTAAATAAATATGTACAACATCATTTTAATTACCAAATAACACTTTACTGATTATTTAACCATTATTCACATTTAGGCCGTTGGCAATTTTTTCTATCATGAATAAAACTGTGATAAAATACTATAGCTATTGCTTTGAATCTAAATCACTTAATTCACTCACTTAGTTCCTTTATGTTCATCTTTAGGTGGGAAAATCTGGGTCAAAGGGAAATGTATTTGGCAAAGGTCCTCTGTAAATGGCCTACCATGTTACATGCACATAAGCAGTGTGACTCAATTTGGGGACATGTTTATAGTGTTGTAAAAGGTAGGAATATCTATTATGATAAATTTTATAAATCACAACTGCTGTTAGTGTTGAATAAAGTTTACAATTACTTTTTATGTAGTAAAAGACATTTAAATATTTACTCCTATCTAGATTCTCTTCCTCAGTCTTGCTCTAACTTAGGTCATACACGTCTATATTTAGAAAAGAATGAAATGACTTGGGAGAATTGAAACACATTAAACATGAAAGAGATGCAATCCTTTGAGGAGAGGTTGCCTGTTTTATTTTCAGCCATCTGTAAGAAAGTGGCATTTTAGTGACTACTCAGACTGAATTTCCACATCTTAATCTCTACAAAGACTCTAATATCTACCCTAATTGTGGATCCTTTAAAAAATTGTAATGAATTTTTTTTCAGAGCTAATATATAACATTTATGATTAACTTCCAGGAATTAATAATTCTAATTAGGTACAACCTCAAAAGTAACTCAAAGATATTTTAATCTGTTCTTACAGTGCTACTTTGTAGGGAAAAAAAAAAGATCATCATATAAATTCACATTTTTCCTTTTCTTCCATGTTTTAAAATAATTTTTATGTGAGTAAATTTATGGTGAAAACTTATCTCCTCTATCCTCTACCTCCCAAAAAATTATTTTTGGAGGTTGTGTTGGGGTAAACCTGAGGGCAATATATATTGCTGAATACCCCTTCCAATAAATAAGAATCTATACAATGAATTGTCCCAAACGTAGGAAAATGATGACCATTCTACTAAGATGTTTTCATATGGCTGTAAAAATGACATAGTAACAGAACATAAATATTAGTGAAACAATATACAAAGAATATTAGTGCACAATATTATTCATGGCTTATAGGGAGAAACAGGAAATATAAATGTTGCATGAGTAGGATAAATGACAAGAATACCATAGTTCCTGGTTTTCTGGTAACTTAGGCATTGCTTTGCATATACATGTAAATGAGGAATTTTCATCTCAAATTCCCCATAAACTTCCTCAAAGAGAGGGCCATCCATTACTGTAGCCTCTTTGGCTTTAATTAAATGATGTAAGAGAGAAATCCAGGAACAGATCCTGTAAAATTGTGCTAAGAAATGTAACAATTTTTCTATTAACTTTAACAAGAATTGGCAGTATAACCTCAGGTTCTGAAAAGTGCTTCAAATAAAAATAACTAATGTCCCTCCATCTTCAGCAAAGGAGAAAGGTGAATTGGTGGACAGGATTCTTAAAATCTGAATGTTTAGCAAACTGTCTAGTTGTTGTTTGTCTTTTTTTTCTTTCAATTTTGTGGATTTGTTTCTAAGACATCACTGTGCATATTTTGTTATTCGATGCAATGGAATGCCAAAACTGATGTTGAAATGACTCAGCAAAATAGTAAGTTTGCTCTAAAATACTATGCTCATGAAGTTATTATTTTTAACAACCCTGAATGTGGTGCATAATGACATAGGAAGAGAACTCCTAAAAATTAATATTTGTTTATTTACAGTTACACAATACCCTAGGCAGTTGATTATATAGGCCTGTTTCTAATTATAGTCTTAAAACAAGTAAAAAAAAGAAACACTAATGAAATCAGTACTTTGAGGACAAACACATGTTATTCAGTTTATTTTTTGCAATGTGTTTATTGAGTTAGTGGTTTAACCACATAAAAAGTTACAATAAATATGGTCCAGTGCTGTCCAGATAATAATTACTAATATCAGTGGAGAATTACTTTCTAAAAACTAAAATAACAAAGCTAAGAAAAAGATTGGATTTTTTCATTTTACTTTAAAGGAGCAATGAAATATTAATATTTTTAATGACTCTGTTAGGCTGGCTATTTACAAATACATTTTTTATTCCATTATATATTCATTCAAATCCTGTGCTTGCCTAGTATACAGTTTATGTTTAGACTGAAAACTATTGCCTAAATAGAAATTACTTGATGCCTATTCAATTCATTTGTAACTATGATATTCTCAAAATATCTTATTTTTAAAAATACTACGTTGAGAAACTAATAATTTAATAATTTATTGTTTGATATGATATTGTCCACAATTATTTTGTGTTTCAATTCTATAATGAACCATTATAAAGTAATTTAAAATATAGTTGTCTTCCTTATCTGTGTGGGATATGTTCCAAGACCCCTAGTGGATGTCTGAAACGATAGGTACTGCTAAACTCTATATAGGATTTTCTGCACGTCTTTCCCTTGCAAATATAATAATTTTCACTGAGCATTTATACTGCACTGTGGCTGTAACTTCTGCAATTGGAGGTGCTACAGCAAAACTAGTACAAATTCATTTTTTCTCCCTACACAATTTCAGAGATAGAAGATTTGTTCTTATCATAGATCTTAGTAACCTCAGCATACAATAGTTTTCTTCCTTATAAAGTTGAGAACTTTCAGCTTTTCATTTAAGGGAAGTACTTTGCAGCCTCTCTTTTGCATATCCAAATCACCAGCATCACTACTCTTGTGCTTTGGGGCCATTATTAAGTAAAAAAGGGGTTACTTGAGCACAGTAACCCTGTGATACAGCAACAGTGGATCTGATAATTGAGAAGGCTAGTAAGTGACGAATGAGCAGGCATCGTACACAGTGATGGATACACTGGATAAAGGGATGATTCACGTCATGGCCAGGACAGATGGTGATGGTAAGAGATTTCATTACACTAGTCAAAATGCTATGCAATTTAAAACTTATGAATTACTTATTTCTGGAAATTTTATTTAATATTTTCAGGTCACAGTAGACTGTGGATAACTGAAACCATGAGAAATAAAACCTCAGATAAGATAGATTAACACAATGCTTGGTGATGATTGGGAATCACACTTTTGTACCTCTTGCTTTAACTACTAAGGAGGAAAATACCATAATTCAAAGTGACTCTAAGGGAGTTCCCTGGTGGTGTAGTGGCTTAAGGCTTCGGCGCTGGCGCTGTTGATGCTGCGGCCTGGGTTCGATTCCCAGCCAGGGAGCTACCCACATACTACAAAAAAAAACAAAAAAACAAAAAACAAAAAACAAATCAAAGTGACTCTAAGCTAAATTAGTAGCATGATAAATTTTTAAAAGTTTATTAGTATTTTCATTTCTAGGGTCTAAAAGGAAGAAATGTGAAATTATACATTTTTACTTTTTAGCCCAAGATGAATGTTATTATTTTTTCCATATAATTACTTTATAGGCAAAGACTGTACTTATTTGAAGGAATCATCGTAGAAAAGACCCAAGTTGTTAACTCCACCTAACAGTCCTCTGTTGTAAATCTACCAAGTACCTAAAATATAACAAGTGGAATGGACATATATAAAACATATACAGCATTTCTCTGTTTATATAGTTTTATAGTTTCTGTTTGGGAAAAAATTTTATAAAAAATAAGTATAAAATAAAATTTAAAAAAAAGTAATGACAAAATTTAGCCACCATACCATATGTTTAGGATTCTCAGGAAAGAAGTCAAAATAAAAATATAAAAGCAATTAGTATATTTTGAGGTTATACAAAAATTAAAAATTCTACATTCCTGATTATTTATATGGTTGAATTTGTTTAACTCTTACTTTCTCAATGAAGAAACAAAACGCTTACATGTCTCAAATTTTTGCACAAAGATTTCAATATATTTACTTACTTCTGTAATCATTGGGGTAGGCCTAAACTACAGTAACAACCAATCCCCAAAATAATTAATGAAATGAACACAGCAGTTTATTTCATGTTCACATAATGATCCAAAATAAACATGGATGTTGGAAGGCAGCTGTTTTCCATGTGGCGATTCAGTGACTCTCAGACTCTATTTTATTCGAGGACCTTGTCACCTTCCACCTCCAGCCATTTAAAGGAAGGAATGTCAGACTTGAGGAAGCACACATGTCCTTAGTAAAAGCCCCGATTTTTGTAATATTAAAAGAATTTAATAATGTGACCATATTTACCTTCAAAGAAGTTAGTAAAGTTAGTTCAGTCATGTGCCTGAACTCTTTATTTTAGTAGCATGAAAGGGGAAAATATAAAATTTGGTGGTGTTTACCATATCATTCATTAAAATGCTTGGTTGATAATTATAAGAAAAATACTGTGATTTTACTGACTTTCAGTTTCTGATATTACTGGCATAATTAGATATATGTTTGCATATCCTTTTTATTATATTTAACTAAAAATTTTTACAAAATTATATAGGGAAAATTTGCATGTTACACTTTAAATATCACTGTAAATTAGAAAAATCACAGGTAGACATTTTAAAAAGTACTTTGAGTGTTGATACAGAGGATATGCCTATTAAATGTTGCCTGCACCAAGAATTTCATCATGAAATCATACATAGTGTCATTATTCTATTGACTTGTACAGATATCCTGAACTTGTTTAAATAATGTCTACTTACACTTAGCCCTTATTTTTGCCTCGTGTTATAAATTGTCTTTAAAGTTTGAGAAAGCTTTGAAGGAAAGTATAGGAAGTAAGTAAAGCATGTGAGAAGTGTGCTTACAATAGGAAAAAAAATGAAAATAATATCGTTTGACAACAGTCATTGAAAATTTCATGTGTATGTTGTGTACTTCAGTTACCACCTTGTGGAATATAATAGCAAAGTGTGAAAAAAAAGTCATAAAACACTTTGTTAGTAATATGTGTAGTGGGACAAATATACACCGTTTTATTTTAGAAAAGCTTTGGCTAAATCTGGGAAATATGGATGTTAGGGAAGAGTGACCATTCTATACTATGTTAATCTAGGAGAACATGAACAGCACTTCTGAGAAGCTGAAGGTGGAGAAAGATGGACCATTAAAGGAGCAAGCTCTAAATTATGCTATGTGTCCAAGCCACACTCGTTATCAAGCAACAAGGAAAGCAGCTGCAGCTGACAGTGAGGTGGATGCCATATTCCTGTTTAATTAAAAAACAAAATGCTGATGAGGGAGGCCTTCCCACTGAGCAGTTGGTCAATGTTAAAATAAAAATAAAGTTTTGTTTTGGAGTGCATGCCTTTCTTAGCATTTACCTTTTAGCAAGAGAAGCAAGCATCCTCTAAGGTGGGCGGGGGGGGGGCGGACAATTGCTAGGTGTGAAGTTCAAACTCTAGTAATCATTCAGAAATTTCTATACCCTCAAGAAATGCTCAAATAAACACCCCCAGCTTTTTAGAGTTTCAACATCAACACTGGTTCATGAGAAGGTTTGTGTGAATTATGTACAATTCTAATTAATGTTCATCAGAAAGCCAAACAAAATTTCACAAAAAAGGCTTCATGCAATATCAACATGTCCAAATAGTGTTGTAACATGGTAACAACTTTCAAGTGGTTTTCCTCCTTCTAGAGACCACGCTGTTTCAACCTGTGGACTAGGTAGGTATTACATCTTCATGGACTATTACGTTCATTTGCCTAAGTAACGTGAAGTCTAGGGTCTGAATGCCAACAAAGCAGCCTCACTGAAAGATCTTTGGAAAAACTTACATTAAAAAAGCTTTCAAGTTCATTGGTGAGTCATGGCAGAGAGTTTCTCTACAATTGATGAACAGTATATGGAAAAAATTAATTCAGCAATTTGTGGCCAATTTCAAAGGCTTTGAAACTGTAGCTGATGCCAAAGGGGAAATTGTTGCATTTGCAATGGTAACGGGCCTTGAGGAAGTCAAAGAAAAGAGATATCAAGAGCTTAAATTTCACTCAGAGAAATGGCAAAAATAGTCTGAAGAAGAGCACTATGATAAAAACTCAAAAGAAAAGTCAGTGAAAACACTAAACATCAACTTAAAGAAGTGTGAGTTATGCAATAAGAAGCATTATTCTTGAATGTATGATGAGTACCCTTTCTTTGAAAATGGTCTGATGTCTCATATAACACCATGCACAAATCTCCAAACACAAATAAAATAAAATAAAATAACAATAATAAAAAACAGAAGTGTAAGCAAAATTCCATTTTGCAATGAATTTAAAATTCAAAAACCACTTTAAATCCCCTACAAATGTTTCAAAATCTTCTTGTTCAGTAATGTCAGCATGAAAATAATGGAAAATCTTAGACCCTCTGAGTCTAATAGTTTACCTAAAATTGTTCCTCTTTCATCCAGCTCATCAGTAACATCATCTTCCACATCTAAGGACAATTTCTGCTCTATCCTTTTTCCACCTATTTTGGAAATTGTTCACCAGTTTCAGATATTACCTCAGCTAATAGCAGTCTATTCCAGGAAACTGCTGTCAAAGAAGGGGTCAGCGAACTTTGTGTGATATTAAATACCTTAGATGGCAAATAGGTTACCTAACTATGCCCTTGTAAAACATCATTGGCAATATGTAAATGAATGGACATAGCAGTGTTAAAATAAAGCTTTATTTATAACATGGCAAGATGGGTTTTATCTGAAAGTTAGAGTTTGCCAACTCTGACCAAATATGGGCAGTATCAATTACTTCACTTCTGGTATATGCAAACTGCACCAGATGCCAAGAGATGGAATCTAATCCCTCCTTCCTTTCCTTTAAACTGGTCTTAGGAATTCACTTATATCTAAGAGTATACAACAGAAATAATGTTTTGGGATTTTTGAAGCTAAATTCTAAGAAATTTTTCAACTGCTGCCTGGAACTCTTGCAATGCTTGCTCTTATAACCTGGAACTGCTTGCTCTGAAGTTAACCACTATGTTGAGAGAAGTCAATAGAGAGATAATGAGTAGGTGTTCCAGGAGATGGCTCCATCCATCTCCTAGCCAACAGCCAGCATCAACTGCCAGCTATGTGCATGAACAATCCTGGAAGTCCTGTCCAGTGGCACCTTTCAATAACTACAATGACAGCTGCCATCTAACTGCAGTTGCATAAGAAACTCCAAGCTAAAACCTCCCAGCTGAGCCCCGTCAACTAACAGCACTGTAAATGATAATAATATTGTTCTTTTAAGCCACTTGTTAAGCTATAAAAGATGCTCAGAATAATCACATAATTTCTTTTGAATTGTACATTATTGTCTGCACTTTTCAACAAATGTTTATTGCATTCCATTTGACTTGTATTACAAATGAATGCATTTTGTAAGGTGTGCAAGCAGTACTGTGTACTTGCATTTATTGTTTATTTTTTAAACAACCCAAATTGTTATTTTGTTAATTAGAAAGTAATGTTTTAAAACATATCACATCCTAACAGTAGTTATACATGTATATAGTCATTGGTCAATCCATTGGTATGGTTCTGTTAAAAAACTGTATTATTTGACCTATGAATTACTTCTGATAAACTTACAGTGAAATTATACCATATTTTATCTTAAAATTTCTGTTACTATTAGATTTGAGCTAAAAAGTGTTATGCATTATAAATATAAGAATACTTTTTGTATCTAGTGTATTGGAGCTTTTAATAAAACATGACAACTCTGGGACATACAATTTTAAATGATTATTTATCTATTTCTAGCCCACAGATAAAATAAGAACATTGTAGGGAAATGCCAGTAAGTCATTTATAGTTAGGTGTTTTCCTGTCACTTTTTCTTTTATTACATAGAAGCGAAAAGACAACAAATAAAACAAACAAACAAAAAAATGCTTGAACATTGCTTGCCTTTAAAGGGGGCTACATTGACCTAGGCTGATTATCTGTTCAGTCATGTATGATAACAAAAACAAATAGCTGATCTATTTTCTGTGATAATCAATACCTTGCTCTAGAAAAAACTTAAAATAAAACCTTTACCCTAGAGCATAGGTGTAATACAGATTTAATGAACAGACTTGCTCTTCCCCTGTGCATTGCTTTGAACTAAATATGAACAACTTTCCTTACTCCATTCTAGAATTCTGAAAAACACATGTCAGGATTGGCTTGTAAAATCAACGGACACCTTTCTATGCTTAGGCCAAAAACCCCTGAAACAGATCCAGAGAAAGCAACAGTTCAGATGGGAGATTACAGTATGTTTGGACATTTCATATTTCACTGTGTGTAAGAAGCATTCAACTTACAAAAAATATGTACATGTATTTGAAAAAGTTCAAACACCTAAAGAAAAGAATAACTGCCATGTGTATTTGTAGTTGGATGAACTGTATGCAAAGGAACAGTACCCAACACAGTGAAGTATAGTCTAGTAAACACATAATTTAATACTAATATTAAAAAGTAAACAGGCATTGACTTATCAGATAAGAGTTCAGGCTTAAACATAAAATAAAGTAACAAATCATATAATATATATTTAAATTGGCATATGTATAAAATATGAAGACACATTAAGCCACATGTAGGTTAAAAACCTTGGACGTTTTCTGTCCTTGGACTCTATTATCACTGAACTTCGAAGAGTGTATTTTGGCAGCATCATTGCATTGAGGTCCCGAGGGCTGAATTAAAATGAGACTTGCACCATATGTAGACATACAAAATCTTGCTGTTGGATACTATATAAACAATATGTTATAGGCCATCTCAACCTGTTGCTTCTTTCTCTGGGGCTCCCCAGGGTAGAAGAAATATTTTTATACAATAATTTTTTTTCTAAGTGGCGAGAAACAGAAGAGAAATAAATAGAATTATGACAGACGCAGGTACTAGATCCTGGATATCAGAAGCCGTAAAAATGCTAGTGTGCCCACAGCAATGAGGCAACATTTAAATTGGGAAAACCTTACAGGCAACGGGGAAAAGGTCTTTAAGACTACAACTATGTCTCAAAAATGTTCTTTTAAAAATATGCTTATAAGTGAATTTCTACTTCACTAGTTCTATGTTTTGATAGGGAAACATAGATAAACTCCAGAATTCTGAAATGACCCTCATAAACTTTGAAATAAACTTGGATTTATGTTTTGAGAAAATGTAAATTTAATTTAAAATATAATTAGTTACCTGGATGTATCATCATATACTGAATTGATTTGCTGGTGTGTGATAGAGATTCAGTGCACTCTAAGGAGAAAATGAGGTGTGCTAGAGAGGGATTTACATTATCTGGGTTGAATTTGCAATTTCTTATATGTTCTGAGCAAGAAAGAGAATGATAAAATAAATTATAAATAATTCTTCAACACTGCATATTATTCTCCTGGAACTTGTGTCTGTCTACTAACATGTTCTAAGTGAAAAAAAGACCATGATAAAACTACACTATTTCGTTACTCATGAGACAAAATCTATCACACAAGCCAATTTCTTAGTTTCAGGTCAGCTGGTAGTTGTGATATTTTCAAGATTGTGAATAAGAAAACTTTAATGTTATAAAAAGTATTTCTCTCCCTAATTTCTGGTGATTATTTTTCTTCTGATAAGTAAAAAGTTACAAATGTGAACGCATGGATATTCTTGATCATATCATTTTTATGAGTTTCCAGATTCTAGTAGATATATTTCCTAGAATTTCTGATGTCACATTTCTCTTCCATTTTTCAATTAAAAACTGCTTAATAGATACTTTGCTTATCTTAAACAGTTAAACATATTATTGATTTATATTTAAAAGTTGGTGTTTAAAAAGTTTCATTGATTTAACCCAGTTTGCAATAATTTTTCATTTTCATAATAGAAAAAATAAAGTCTAGGTTAGGGTTTTGAGGATCATTGGCAAAATGCATTATTTTCTTTTCTTGCTTTTAATGAGACAGATGTAGCAATGATGTATTGTTAGTCCAACTTCACTTTTGAAGACTTTCAAACAGCTTGTATACACTTACATGTGGAGAGCTATAGCAAAAGGGCAGTAAAATGTTACAACAGATCACTTGAGATTTAACAAGAACCTTTTATAATATTAGGTAACCTTCTGGAAATGTGATTCTATTTATTCTACCTTCCCTGAGTCTAAGACATACTGCAAAGATTCAAGTCCCTGGAGATCTGCATGCTGTCATAAACAAAAACTGCAATTGATTTTTAAAACTTATTCCTTCATTATTGAAGGAAAGGGAAAGATTTCTTTCCCCTCTATTCCATATACTACATATATATATATGTGTATGTGTGTGTGTGTGTGTGTGTCTGTGTGTGTGTGTATTTTCCCACATAATGGAGTAATACTTTTTAAAATAATAGTAAATGCAGTATAAAAGTATTACATGCAATATCAATATTTCCCATCAAAATGCAAAATCAAAAGAATTGCTTGAATTTGGATATATTCTGTGACAGTTTATAACACAAATATTTATTTATATGTTTAGAAAAATAATATAAAATACTAATTAATACTGCATTGATTAAAAGCATTTGGGTTTGGAATCAGAAAAACAATCCCTCAATTTAATTCCTACTATTTCAATATACTTACACAAGTTATTTAACTTCCTAGAATCTCAATTAATGCATTTCTGAGGTGGAGATAATGCATGGTAGGGTTGTTTAACCTTTTCAACAACAGTTATTTATTAACTACCTACTATAGGTTCAGGCACTCAACTAGGTTTAGCACCAGCTGACAAAAAAGAAAAATTTTCATTAGTGGCACCAGTCAACAAAAGACACTGTCCTGGCCCTTAGGGAGCACATATTTAAAAGGATAAGAAAAATAATGCTAAATAAATTAATATAAAATTGAATATATAATGATGTATTTTATTAAATACTTTTGAAGAATATAGAGGAAGATGCAACGAAAGACAAGCAAGGCAGAAGAGTGAAATAGAGATTAGGGGGCCCCTTTAAATACCACTCTTGCTCCTCTTTCATATAATCCTAAAGCAGCTACCATGGCAGTGTAGTTTAAAATGTAAGGTAGAGCATCAGGGTAAGAGACAAGGGTCATTGCAACCTATTGCTCAGTTCCTCATCTTCACTTTATCTTCAACAGTTGCCTTAAGCTAGTTAGATTTCCCTACTGTTTCATCTTCAGTGCTTTTGGAATTAATACTCCTCTGGGGTCAGCCAGCTAGACCCCAAGATTTCCAGGTGACTCATTCCTTCACGTTCTTTTGGTCTTTGCTCAAATATTATTTTCCTAGAGAGGCATTCCCTGAACAACATTTTTAAATTTGCAACCTCACAAGCCCAAACCCACCTGTGAGCCCCTTATCCTCCTTATCTTTCTCATTTTCCTGTGTGGCTTTGGTATCTAACTCAATATGAATTTACTTTTTACTTTATTGTTTACCTTCCCACCTAATTTTAATTTTCATGAGGGTCGAAGTTTTTGTCTCACTCACTGCTATAGGCCCATTTCCTAGGACAAGGCCTGCTGCATAGTAAGTCATCAATAAATATTTGATTGGTCTAATCAAGGAAGATCTGGACTGAGGAAGTGACATTTAAGCTAAGAAATGAATAACAACTAGGAGTAACAAAGACTAGGGGAAAGTACTAAAAAAGAAGGAAATTGTGAATGGACATCCCTTGAAACAAGAAAATCTGGATCCAGGGAAATCTGAAAGAAGATTCTGGGTGACTGTAGATTAGAAGAGCATGAATTTAGATGCAGCAGGACAGGTAGGCGGCAGCTAGATTGCACATAGATTAAGTCTTCCACTTAGTAAAAAATAGCATTTTTGGTAATCTTTTTTTAAAGAAAGGAAACGACGCGCAATTTGGAAGAAAAAAACATTAAAATAATTTATTATTTTAGACAATTTAAACAAAGAGGTAAAAAAAAATCAGAGGGAAAAAAGATACAAGGATGGAATTAATAATTGTAAGTTCAATTCGGAAGAATAGTTTTCTGAAATATTGAAGGTTATGAGGGAAAAGTAGGGGACAACAGAAAATGGAGAGAATTCAAAAAATAAAAAAAGTAATGAATGAAAGCAACATCTTATGCTTACATTTACTTAAGCTTTTCTGTTTTCATTATTGTATCTCTGATTCTACATTTTTTTGCATTAAAAAAATTGCTTTTTACATTTTGTGATCTGTTAATTTTTTCTAAACCTGACTTTAGGTAGCCTTCCTGTTACCTCTTTCCCATTATGGTCCCATCATAAACACAGGTCTCTTGTTCCATCAGTCCCAACATCCTACTCTAACAGTTCTAACAACTTCTAGCTCTCCCTATTACCTCTTTGTCAGCTACCTGGCTCTTGCTTAGAACACACTAGTCAGGAATATTTCCCCAAATCTTTGGCCTCTGTCTAACTCTTATTCCAAAGTGGTAGCTGCTCCACTACTAAATCCATATTGTGTATTTTTACTTACAGAATATTTCTGGGTAGCATGAGCATATAATTTATTGTACCAACCACAGGCCACCAATAGAAGGGGATGTTGGCTAAAATGGCAGGCATAAGCAGAGAGTGTCAGGAGTCACACCAACCTCCCAGTGGTTCTCAACCTTCCTAATGCCGTGACCCTTTAATACAGTTCCTCATGTTGTGGTGACCCCCATAAAATTATTTTCGTTGCTACTTCATAACTGTAATTTTGCTACTGTTATGAATCATAATGTAAATATCTGATATGTGTTTCCAATGGTCTTAGGTGACCCCTGTGAAAGGGTTGTTTGACTCCCCAAAGGGATCACGACCCACAGGTTGAGAACCACTGCCTAGGCAATGTATCCTGGTTAATCCGCTTAGTGTTGCCACCTTGTCCTTTGGGAGTGTCATCTCAGGGTTGAAGTAGGGTATTTCTACTCAGGGCACTTGGAATAGCAGCAGCAATAGCAGCCACAGAGTCTGACAGTTACTGGAACAAGATTATTTGTCCTACAGTGCACTAAGCACTTGGCTTAGTCTCACATGTGCATATAACTGTCTCTGCTAATTTCCTGGCCAAGGCAGAATAAGCCAACTGAAACTTCACTTTACATTTTCTATAATAACAAGTAAATAAATCAGTTGTTATTTAGAATCTGAAGGCTAAAGTTTCTTAATTACTGGTTGAAATGGTTACATATGTGTATATATACAATTTGAAGCAAATTACTTTTCGTTTTTTCTAAGGACTTTGCCAATGTTGTATACAACTACAGGAAAAACTTCCTTACAATTAATTCAACTGTCCCATAGTATAATTCAATATAGCCTTTTTGAGAAATACAGTCCATTGTCATTCATAGTAGTTGAAGTTCTATAAAGTCATGCAAATACTGAATTAATGAATACTAAACCTACAGGAAATATCAGGTTAGGGTCTACTAACTTCTGGTCACAGAGTTGTCATCAACTGATCAGTACAAAAATCTTGTTTTAGGTGTGTTTCGGTTAAAGATACCTTATATCATAATACGTATTGTTGATTCACTAATATTGAACTTACAGCCAACCACACTTCAAATCATGCATGAACAGAACTCATCTAACACAGATATTTTCTCCATAAGGTACAACATAGCCATTTGAGCTTAGGAACACTAGACAGCACTTCAGAACTTTGATTAGGGGGCATTTTAAACAGCAAAATCAACAATAGAAAAGCACAAAAGTGTAAAAAATTTGATACTAAATAGACCACAAAAAGGTACAGTATGAGAGCTAAGACAAATAGACAAAGCATCACCTTGTTCAAACTTAGTTCGGGATATGTACATCAGGAGGCTCAGTTTTCAATATTTAGTGCATGTCTGCCAATGACCATAAAGGCATCGTGATATTGATTTTATAGATTTTAGTGAGTAGACAAATTCGCGAATACAGAACTTATAAATAATGAGTAATCCACAAAGAAAAAGCCTCAATTATAAACTGAATCATGGTAAATCATGGTAATCCTCTGCTTTAAAATGTGATGGTTTCTTAGTACATTTGGAATAATTCAACGTGCTAAACATGGATTTCAAGGTCCTGCATTATGTCACCCTGCCAACCTTTTGAATTTGTTTTCAAAAGTCTCCCTGGTTCTCTATACTCAAGCACACTGACTTGCTTTGTATTAATGGCTCTTTCCTAAATCTACCCTTCCAGCCCTAGTCTTTACTTTAGCTCTGAGTTGTGGGCTCATGTATGAAGCTCCGTATTAGAAAAGTTGGTTCAGATGCCTAAAGAGCAGCTCAGGATTAACCCAACCAAAACAGAACTCATGGCATTCCCTAACAGTTCTGCTACTCTTTCAGTCTGGTCCATCACAGTACAGGTCACCACTATCCATGAGATATCCTGGCTACAGCAGTCATCTTTCTTGTCCTGCTCATGCCAACCTCGTACTTGCCTCTGATACTTGGCATTTCCTCTTTCCTGAGATTGAAACTCTCCCAGTGTTTTCAAGGGTATCTACTTTACATTTAGATCAATTACCACATACTTACTGACTCCTTTCCTCCAAATTATATTATCATAACTTGTTTTATTTTCTTCATAGCACTTCTCACACTCTGAAATTTTTTAATTTTTTAAAAAACTGCCTATTCTATTGGAAAATATTACCCTAGAGGGCAGCAACTTTTACTCTGTTACCATCTCACTTCCCTCACTTACAATAGGCCTAGAACACAATAGACCCTCTGATATCTGGAACTTTTCTGCTCCAAAGCCATTGCATTCATGGTTTCCTAGCTGTGGACTGGCCAACCATGAATCATTCTTCAGATCTCATCTGAAATGTCACTTTCTCAGTGAAAATTTCCTACACAATGATTCTAACCTAGTCTTCTTGCTCACCTAGCCACATCTGTTGGTTTATGTGTTCTCTATTGCTGATTTTTGTTCAACAATGACAGAGTTGAATTGTTGTAACAGAGACCACATGATTGCCAATACCTAAAATATTTCATATCTGGACTTTTACAGACCCTCTGCTCTACACTATAGGCTCTTGAGGTTAATGATTTTAAGTCACCCTTGATACAAAATACATAATACAGTGCCATGAATAGTTGGTACTTAGCTATTATTATTATTTTTCACTAAATTTATTGGGATAACATTGGTTAGTAAAATTATATAGGTTTCAGGTGCACCATTGTGTAATACATCATGTATGTGTTGTATCACCCAGAGTCTGTTCTTCAATCACCATATATTTGACTTCCTGACCCTCTTCTACCATCCCTCTTCCCCCTTCCTCTCTGGTAACCACTCAACTATTGTCTGTGTCCATTACTTTTTGTGTCTTTGTTGCTTTCAGTTTTATATCCCACATACGAGTATGAGTGAAGTCATATGGTTCTTGATTTTTTTCTGTCTGACTTACTTTGCTTAGCATGATGATCTTAAGGTCCATCCACACCATCACAAATGGCAATATTTCATCTTTCCTTATGGCTGAGTAATATTGCCTTGTGTATATGTACCACAACTTCTTTATTTAGTCCAGTCATCTATCAAAGGTTGTTTCCATATCTTCGCCACCATGAACAATGTGTCAATGAATATTGGCATACATATGCCTTTGTGGACAGAAATTTTCAAATTCCTCAGGTGGATATCCAGAAGAGGGATTACTAGGTTATCTGGTAACTCTATTCTTAAATTTTGAGGAACCTACTTACTGTTTCATATAGTGGTTGTACCAATTTATATTCCCACCAGCAGGATATGTATGGAAGTTTACAAATCTGTGTTGGGATGCATTCAAAGTTGACCTGGGTTGCTTTTTTTTTTTTTTTTTTTTTTTTTTTTTTTTTTTTTTTTGCTTTTTGGTATGTGAGTAGCTCCCTGACTGGGAATCGAACCCAGGCCGCAGCGCTGACAGCATCAGCGCCGAAGCCTTAAGCCACTACACCATCAGGGAACTCCCCCACCAGCAGGATATGAGTGTTCGTTTTTCTCCACAGCCTCGCCAGCACTTATTATTATTTGTCTTATTTATGCAGCCATTTTGGTTTGCATTTCCTAATAGCTAGTAAATTTGAACTTTTTTTCATATATCTGTTGGCCATTTCCATGTTTTCTTAGGAGAAGGGTCTGTTAAGATCCTCTACCCATTTTTTAATTGGATTTTTTGTTTTGTGTGTGTGTGTGTGTGTGTGTGTGTGTGTGTGTGTGTTGCTGAATTGTACAAGTTCTATATATATTGGATATTAGCCCCTTATCAGA
The DNA here is from genome assembly GCA_004026885.1 of Lyroderma lyra. NCBI lineage: Eukaryota > Metazoa > Chordata > Mammalia > Chiroptera > Megadermatidae > Lyroderma > Lyroderma lyra. The sequence goes on from PVJL010003294.1 coordinate 106,409, forward strand.
GATGTTGTTTGCAAATATTTTCTCTGGATGCCATTTGCTTGGAGTATTGTTTTCCACCTTTTTAGTTTGAGTCTATATTTGTCCTTGTGACTAAGGTATGTCTCTGGGAGACAGCATATGGTTGAGTTTTGTTCTTTGATCTAGTCCGCTACTCCGTGCCTTTTTATCAGTGAGAGCAGTCCATTTACATTTAGGGTGATGATTGATATATTAGGACTTCTTATAGACATTTTATCTTTTGTTTTCTGGTAGGTTGGTGTCTTCATTATTTCTTTGCTTAATTCTTTCTGTCAGTTATTTTAGTTCAATGGTGTTCTATAATTTCTTTTTCTCTGTTTCCTCTGTTTTTATGTTATATGTCTCATTCCTGGATTTATTTATTTATTTATTTTTTTGAGTGGTTACCATTAAGTTTATGTTAAATAAAGCTTCATATAAACTGTAGTTCTTTTTCTTAAAAATGCTTCTTATTGTTATTTCCCTTTGAAAGTTTAGACCTTTACTTTCTACCCTCATATGTTTTTGTTGTCACAAATTATTTCTATTTATTTTGATATTTGGTTCCAAGTTGAAAAGACTCCTTCAATAATTCCTGTAATATAGACTTTTTTTTCTAGAGAATTTCCTCAGTTTCTGTTTATCTGGAAAAGTTTTTGCTCCTCCTTTATATCTAAAGAATAACTTTGCTGAATAAATTATTCTTGGCTGGTAATTTCTGTCTTTTAATTTCTCCTGGATTAGAGCATTTCTGCAGAGAAGACTGATGATAATCTGATGGGTTATACTTTATAGGTTGCAGTCTTCTTTTTCCTGGCTGCCTTGAGAATTCTTTCTTTGTCATTAATTTTTGACAGCTTTAATATAATATACCTTGAAAAAAGCCTATTGGTGTTGAGGTAATTAGGCATACCACTTGCTTCCTGAATTTGAGGGTACAGTTCTTTCCATAGGTTTGGGAAGTTCTCATATTTGATGGAGTCAAGTAGTTCTTGTAGAGTTCTTCTATTTCCTTTAATTCTCATGTCTTTCTCTTCTTCTGTGTCATTTTTGTATTTTTATCTTCAATATTACTAATTGTTTCCTTCATTTGGTCAGTTCTTCTTCTTATGCTAGCTATTTCATTCTTCATCTCTTTTATTGACTTCTTCAACTCTAGAACTTCTATTTGGTTCTTTTTAAAAATTTCAATCTCTTCGGTAAAATATTCCTTTTGTTTGTGGATTTCCTTTCTGAGTTAATTAAACTACCTAGGCTGTATTTTCTTGCATCTCATTGAGTTTTTTCGGAACTGCAATCTTAAATTCTCTGTCATTTAAATCACATATTTCTATGTCTTTAAGTTTCTTTTTTGTGAATTTAAAAATTTTCTTTCTGATCAGCTTTGTTCCCTTGGATTTTCATAGCTGTTGGTGTGTTTCTTTTCCTGGGCATGTATCTACAAGTGTGGATCTTGCCACAGGTAGATATGAAGAGGTCTTTCTTTTGCTTCCCAGTAGGTGTCACTGGAGAGTTTTATTTTCTCTTGGTTTTCAGTTTTATGCTGGGACATTTCCTGGGAGTGGGCTTCCCCTCTTTGACCCAGTTGCCTTGGTCTCAGTGTGCGACCTCCAAGAGAGAATGTGATGGGTGATGGGGCTCTGCACCTCTGAGATGCCAGTGCAGGCAGAAGCTGCCCCACCTGTGTGTGTCAGCTTTTTTGGATCCCCCTCTTGGTTTTGTAAGGATGAGCTTTGTTGGGTGAGAGACACAGGTTTGTTTGTGACACCGGATAACAGCAATTTCTAGATCGAAGCTGACTAGCCCCTACAGCTGCCTCCCTATAATTACTGGGCAGTGGTGGGGAAGGTGATCTTTGGGAGAGTGTGGGGAGGCAGGCAGGCTCTGGGTCCATGATTTCTGCCTGACCATGTGGGCAACGCGGGTTATATCCTTTGTGTGCCCTGATGTCACCATCCTAGGTACTGGGCTCAACTGCAATACAAGCTGGTCTCTTTGTCAGGAATATGGAACCAGAGAAGGGGCATACCATCCTCTGGTTTTTGTTTGTTTTTTCTCTCCTGGGTCTAAATTTCACCCAGAATTGAGCTGAGAACCAAGCTTGCATTCCATGCCTGTCGTCTCAGTTCCTAACTCTCCCAGGTTTGCTCTGTTTTCTGACACATATTCCTTGGCTCCTGTCTTACTACTTCTCCCTCTGGGCTCAGACTGTGTCCTCTGTCCTTGCTTCCCACTTCTTCCTCCTTCTTTTTACCCCCTTTTCTCCAACAGGTGTTTCCTTGCAATGAGTGGCTCTCTCTTCTAAGGTTTTGTGTTACTTAGGGATTCCTTTCTTGTATTACAGAAAACAACAGTACTGTCCCATTTCAAATGGTACACATGGTCAGCCTAGTCTCACTGGGCTAAATTGAAGGTGTCAGTAGGCTGACCATACATACTATTTGAAATGGGACAGTACTGTTGTTTTCTCTCCCATTTAAAATGGTACATTTGGTCAGTCTAATTACAGTTATTTAATTTGTTGTAATTTCCAGAAGAGATTTTAAGAGTCTCTTTTCATGCCACTGTCTTGATGACATCTGCTCTATTTTTTCCTGAATGAATGTTGAATGACTTAATATTGAAAATCATGTTATTAAAAGCATTTTTATATTTAAAAAATAAAGTATATTTTGGGAGTGTGTGTTTTTTAAGTTCTTTTGCAAATTGCTTGATCCTAATTCTTTTATTTATTATTGAATTTGTTAGTTTGGCATTGGTTAGTAAAATTATATAGGTTTCAAGTATATAAGCCTATAACACACCATCTATGTATTGCATTATATGCTCATCACCAGAATCAGATCCTAATTATTTAAATTAGATTAATTTCTTATTATTTTCATTTCTATATAGCACTAAACCAACACAGAGAAATCCATCTAGAAGATATCTAACTATTGCTGAAGTGCTAAGTAGAAAAATCTCGTGTGAGTATTTTTAGGCCCTTATTAAATTCACAGGAAGTACTAGAACATGGTGAGTTTAATTCTCCTGTATCCTTGTTGGCATGTTGGCATCATTTTCCACTTTTTTTGGCATAGCACTGCTATAGAGTATTTTCAATTAACTTTCATCCCATTTTTATAGAGATATTGTGTGTTATTTGAGATTGGGTCTCTTTCTGGGGCTGCATTACTTTGAATTTGACCCATTTGAACTTTGTTTAGTTTATTTCTCACTGCTTTTCTAATTTGCCACATTCATTTTGAATATTGAATCTATCTTGCACGAGTAGCCCTGTCTCTATTCTCTTCAGAAGATTGACTTCATCTGCAAATTTGATGAGCCTATTCTGTATTCCATTTTCCAGGTCATTGAAGAAACACTTAAGCAGCCCTGGAAGCAAAGGTGACCCCTTCAAAATATCACTTGTTATACTTGTATCTCCCCAGGCTGAAACCTATTCATCAGTAATTTTTCTCTGGGTATGGGCAGTCATTCAGTCCACTGACTACTGTTGGGACAAAGTAACAGAGCAGCAAAAAGTACTGAGAAAATGTATTTTGCCTTCTGATTCACTAAAATAATTCAGAAAAAAGTTGAATGATGCTGTTTAGAAATTGAATCTCTTTTGTATGTGAAGTATTATAATTTTTGTTTGTGTAGTCCACTCTGCAATGTGCCCCTTTATAAACACTGTGATTAGACAGATAGTTGGTCACCTTTGTTTTGTCACAGAACAATATTTATTTATTTTCAAGTCTTTGTATTTGTATTCTCTGTCCCCTGTGTTTGAGTAATTACCAAGTCCTATTCATCATACTATAATATTTCTTGGCATTTTCCTCTTCTCTGTTGTTACAGTTAGAGCCTCAGCTCAATCCATCACTACCTCTAGCCAACGTACTGGAAAAAAAAAAGCTTAAGTGATGATAATCTTACCTCTAAACTCTTGTGATTCTCTCAGAGGAAAATTTCTTGGCAAATAATATGTTGTTTCTTGTTTCCCAGTCTAAGGAACCATAAATCGCTTCCAAGTGCCCCTCAAAATTAGATAAACCTCCTATTATGGCATTCAGTATATTCTATTTGTTATTTTACTCTCCAGTTTTTAAATTTCAATTCATGCTTAGATCTTGATAGCAAGAACAGTTAACGATGCAGTGTCTCCATAATCACCAACATCATTTTATAATAACATATGCTGGTAACTTAGAATGTGTTATTACTAGCAATATTATCTTTTTACCAATCTGTTCACTTTTACCAATGTAATATTCACTATTAACTACTTTTTTGAAGTAGTCTCAATCTTTTTTAGCACTCACAACTGGTTATATACATTCTTTTTAATATTCTAATCATCTGTTGATCTTTACTATTGATAAATTATGCAGTTGTCTTATTAGCCTCTTTTGATCCTTTAGAATATCACAGTAGACCAAAAGAAGAGCCTTGGAAACAATATATATTCATAAGTGGGCTTTACTGACTAAAAATGAAAATAAATATTATCACTATATTACTATCATTGATAATACCACTAAAGGGGTGAAAAGGACACTTAAACATATTACCTAATATGTTTATTAATTCAGAAAACCAATTAAATATAGGACAGTTTAAAAAATACTAATAATTTAAGTGTGATTTAATTCTTTTATGAATAATGTTAATTAAATTTCAATTTATATTCACCCAATTATACATAGTAGACTTGCATATAGTAGACAATAAAAATCTATTGCATCAGGAATTATTTGATTGTTCATGTAAGATTATATAAAGATATTTGTTTCTAATTCCATTTTCCTGCATTACAAATGAGTACAGAGAACTGATAGAAAAGAGAAAACAAGAACAAGTTATAGAAATGCTATATTTATATAGCACCAATTAAATACTTCACATTGGCAGCATAAAGGTAATTTTTGAGTTTTAAAGATTAGTTAATGAGGAAAAGTAGAAGGATACATAAATATGTATAACGATTTCTAAATTTAAAGAACCTCTTGGTTAGAAAAAAATTACTTTTATTACTTAAGCAACAACAGAGTATAAGAAAAACTTTACATAAACATTGATGTAAAAATATTTAACATATACTTACAAATATTCAATTAATATTTGTAAGTGCTGAAAACTATAAGAACTGGAATTATTTCAACACAACTTTTTGCAAAATGCTTAACCGATGATAATCTTACCTCTCAAAGACAAAAAAATTAAAAATTATATATTTATGGGTAATATAAGGTATTGACAAACAGCTCATTTTTCTGAATAAACAGGCTATTGTTAAAATAAAAATATGAGGAAACTTAGATGAGCTTTCCTATTAAAAAGAGTTTACTAATTGATGATTGCATTAAAACATTTGAGGTCTGACAATTAAGTTCACAAATTCATCCTAGAAAAAGTGCTACATATCTCATTGCTAAATATCGCTATGGTCACTTTTGAAGTACTCCCCTTGGGAACCTATGAGTGCCTAATACACCCTTCAAAGCAATTTTGGAACTCTCTGAAATAGACATCACAGCTATTGTCATATGACCTGTGATGTCCTGAATGTCATCAAAATGTCTTCCTTTCAACATTTCCTGTATTTTCAGGTAAAGAAAAAAGTCATTGGGGGACAGATCAGGTTAATAGAGAGGATGTTCACTGGTTAAAAACTCCCTCATAAACAGCGCCATGTGAACTGGTTCATTGCCATGATGAAAGAGTCATGAGTTGTTGACAGAAATTTCAGGTCATTTTTGTCCAACTTTTTCATGCAGCCTCTTTAGCACTTTCAAATAGTAAACTTGGTTAACTGTTTGTTCAGTTGGTACAAATTCATAATGAACCATTTCTCTGATATCAAAAAAGATTAGCAACATCATTTTGACTCTTGTTTTGGATAGACAAAAGGATTTTGGTCTGACTTTCATTGTGCCCTTTGACACTTTGTTTCTGGTTCATTTGATACATCCATATTTCATCACCAGTGATAACATGGCCAAAAATATCATCTTTTCTCTCCAAAATGCCTTGGCAAACTTTGATTCTCTTTTGCTTTTGTTCATCAGTGAGCTTTGGGATCGTTTTTGCACACATCTTTCTCAGGCTAAGATTTTCAGTTAAGATTTTCCTGTTTCTCTATTGATGTTTACTTTGTCTGCCATGCTTCTCATAGTCAACTGACGATTTTGATGCACAATTCAACAAATTTTTCAATGTTTTAATCAGTTTTGCTCCTTACTGGCTGCCTTGACCACTCTTCATCAGTGATGCTTTCTCTCCCCTCAGAAAAACATTTAATGTATTTGTACACTGCCATTTTCTTCATGGCATTATCCCCATAAACTTGGACTAACATGCCCCTGATTTCACTTCCATTCTTGCCAAGTTTAATAGGAAATTTAATGTTTGTTCATTGCTCTATGTCAAGCTTCGACATTCTTGCAACAGCACAAAATTTGTTGTTGCACACACAACAACAATAATGAATGCCACTCAGCAAGACACTGCCACACGTCAACATGAACATAGCTATGAGACACATATACCAAGGTTATGACACTTTACCAAGTTGTTTGTATGGTGCTGCCAATGTAAGCATATGGTGGCAAGTTCACAAACTTAATTGTCAGACCTCATATGTTATAATAAAGATATTGTTCATTGTTACTCTACAATAATATGGATTTACTAAGGAGGTTGCTCTGTTGTATCACATAAATAAAATGATACATGTAACTTGCCACTGTGAAATGTTAAACCATTGAACAATGAAAACCAGTTTTCACTTTTTTGATACTTTTCTCCCTAAAGGATTTTTATCATTTGCTTTAGTTCTTTTCAGATTCCATCAGTCCTTTTTATAAAGCATATTGAAATATGTATAATCAAAATGTGCTCTAGTAAACTTTTACTAAATCATATGACAAGTCTTAAATCTTGGTGATAGAAAAAAACAGTTTCTTTTATATAATGTTATAGAAATATTTTTTAAGTTTGAAAATATAGTTGGCACCCTTTTTCTAATATGTACAAAGTCAAAAGTAAAGCTTTAGCAATCATTCTTGTTAGACAATGCTAGCAAGTCAAGCTAGGGATATGCATTTGATTGTATATAATTATAGTAGACTCTCAGTTAACCAGCACCCATGCTGGATAAATGTAGTATTACTTCTTTGATTTTTTTCCAGTTACTTGAGAGTGCCAGGTGCATCAGTTCTGGTTAAAGGAGAGTCTACTGTACTAAAATTAGCTCTTATTAGTTGGAAATGTCACATGTTTGTATAGACTTGGAGTGTTACCATCTGTCTTATTACCTTTTAGCTGTCCAACTTCTGGTAAATTATTTAATATTCTGAAGCCTCTATTTCCTCAGGTATAATATTGGGGAAGAGTAGCAGCTAATTCACAGAGTTGGTATGAGGAATCAGTGAGTTAGTATTTATAATGTACTCATTTCCCAGGGTTGCTGTAACAAATGACTATAAATGTGGTGCCTAAAAATAACAGTCATGATTTTTTTTTCACAATTATAGAGGCCAGAAGTCCAAAATTAAGGTGTCTATAGAATGGTTCCTTCTGGAGGTTCTGAAGAAGAATCTGGTCCATATCTGTCTCGTAGGTTCTGGTGTTTCCCAGGAATCCTTCCCATTCCTCGGAAGGTAGACACATCCCCAGTCTTTGCCTCTCTATGCACATGGCATCTTTCCCTGTGTCTGTATCCTTTCTTCTTATAAGGATACAGTCACTGGTTTAAGGTCCACCTTAAATCCAGAAATTCAACATCCTTAGCTTAATTATATCAGCAAATACCCTATTTTTAAATAAGTTTATATTCTGAGGTTCTTGGTGAACATGGATTAGGGTTTATCCTATTTAATCTAGTACAAATGCTATGAACAGGGCTGGTACAGGTAAGTATTCAGTCAGCTTATGAGTGAAAGAAATTGGACAAATTTAAATAAATAATAGTAAGAAAACTAATATATAAATTATATATCACATGCTGAACTTTATTATTATGATTAAACAATGAGCACAATTGATTTAGATCAGCATGAATAAATCTAGAAATTGTAATGGTGTGTTTTAACAAGTAAATGTTGAAATCCAATGTATATTATTAATGTAAATTATAATAATACTATTGCATTTTTAGTCTACAAATACCAATTCATGATATGTATTGAATCTGGTGAGAGGAGTAATGTAGGACTGGAAAGAAAAAAGAATATCAGTGTCTTCAATAATTTTTGTAATAATTGCTCTTAAAAATATGTTTTCCAATTTAATTTATAATAACATCAGCTAGAATAATATACTCAGGAATAAATAAACAAGAAGACAAATATTTGTCCACTGCAAACTACAAACATTGCTGAAATAAATTAAAGAAGACCCCAATAAATGAAAAGATATCCCATGTTTATGATTAGAAAATTTTGTTAATGTGTCAAAAATACCAAAGCATCTACAAATCTAATGAAATCTCTATTAAAGTTCCAATTACTTTTTTTTGCATAAATAGAAAAATTAATCTTAAAATTCGTATGGGATTTCAGGGGTCCCCACATAACCAAAACAATCTTGCAAAAGAACAAAATTGGTAAACTCACATTTCCAGCTTTCAAAACTTATTATAAAGTCACAATAATCAAACAGTATATGCTGGTATAAAGACAGACATAAAGACCAATAGAGAGCCCAGAAATAAACCATCACATATATCATCAAATAATTTTCAACAAGGGTGCCAAGATCATCTGATAGGAAAAGTACAGTGTTTTCAATAAATGGTGTTGGAAAAACTGAGTATTTACTAATACCATATACAAAAATTAATCCAAATGGATTAAAAACCTAAGTGTAAAGCTAAATCAATAAATCTCCTGGAAAGAAACATAGGACATTGGATGTGGCAATAATTTCTTGAATATGACACTGAAATCACAAACAAGAGAAAAAATAGATAAATTTTGAATACATCAAAATTTAAAACTTTTGTACATCAAATACACAATCATCAGAGTGAAAGAGTACTCACAAAATAGGAGAAAATATTTGCAGTTCACAAAATACAAACATTCAGCTCTCTGCTCTGTTGACAACACTTGAGTGAAGCATCTTGAAAGAACTATCTCAGTAAATACTGTGTTCCTCAAAAAACAACCACCAGCTAGTGTAATACAAGTTTGTGAAACTAACTTTTTCATAAAATTGATCAATGCAGTCAAATAAATGCCATATAGATGATTTTTGACAGGCTCTTAATATTTTAAAATTTTAATTCAATCAATATTTGTGTTAAGTCAGATACACATGTATCTATCTAATACACATAGTATGTCTTAGATGCATTTCTCTCTCTCTCTCTCTCTCTCTCTCTCTCTCTATATATATATATATATATATATATATATATATATATATATATATGTGTGTGTGTGTGTGTGTGTGTGTGTGTATGTATTAAAAACATCTAATTAGGAAAAAAATGTCTAGTTATATAATTTCAGTATGGTATTAAAATGATGCAGATTTAAATTGATTTGGAAGTTCATGGACTTGACTGACCTAGTTTCATTAATAAGATGCTCCTAATTTGCTTTATTACATAGAGCAGCATTACTTCTTTTTCAGCCACCTCATAGACATAAATTCTCAATTCTAATTTATCACTCATTCATTCATTCATTCATTCACTCATACATTTCTAAAGTCAATAGTTCACAAAATTCAACTTAAAATCTTTTCTTCTGCAAATATTTTCATTTCTTCAAAATAGCAGTCTTCAGTTCATAAGGAAAAGACTTCTAGTTTTCTATCTAAATTATTCAACCGTATTTCTCAGTAGCAGACTCCTAATTCATATTCCAGGTAGATAAAATTATCTCATCAAACTTTCTTACCGCTGTGAAGCCATTATTATATAACCAAATTGCTCTTATGAATTTGCCCTTTAAAAGAGGCTGAACTGATATGGGCTGTTTTTATTCTTCCTATCTTCCTTCTGGTCATCAAAAGAACAATGACGAGAATTTTAGCAGCTATTTTGTGACCTTGAAAATGACATCTATTACCAAGAATTGTAGAACAGAAAGAAGGATGTTAAATCTCTATTGTTTTGAAAAATGGCATTCTACATAACTTGCAATGTCACTCTTGGAGTTCTCTTATTTGAGCAAAGAAGAAACAGTGAATAAATATTGAACTTGTTAAATTCACTATTGTTTTGTGTTACTGCTAGGGTTAATTTTCACCCAATATCTTTATTCATTTCTAATTAGGTACAAAGTTTTATTGCTTCTTGCTTTGAAATTCCTTTTGAAACCAAGTTTTTAGATTTGCTTTATCCCCCCAGCATTATTATCATTAGCCAAGTATATTTGGTCATCCTAAAATTCAAATTTAGTATGTTTTCTGTGTTTCTGATAAATACTATGAGAATTATGAAGATACACACACATTTAAAAAATACATATGACATCTGTATTAGGACCCAGTCATGATGTAAGAAAATGGGAATACAGAAATTATATTACCCAACCACAAGCTTATATTAATTTTGTTGTATAAAGTTCCAGTTTAGTGATTTTTTATCACACTTAAACTTCACAAAACAGGTTGCACTTCCATTTTTTATGAGGTTTGGAGAAGTTAAATTATTATTAAGTGATGTAAACAAGATTTAATCAAAGACTCTTTGAACTTCACATGTTCCATTGAACCAGAAGCACATGGCATGAACGTAGTAGGGGAAGGAACGTAATGAATTATAAGGAGCACCAGAGTATATCAGGCTGTAGGAATGGTGCTCTGCAGAGAGCAGTGATGATGAAATGAAAATGTGGGTCAGTGCCTGAGTTATAGCAGTACACGCAAAGGCTGTCTTGCCTTTTCTAATCCTTTCCATTTAATATTTCCAAAACATATTTATTATGCCAGGCGCTTACCATGTTTCTTTGTTCTACTTAATCTTGGCCACCCCCAACTTTCTTCATGATTCCCCAATTTAAACTATTTGACAGAGATTGGTCATAATTTCTGAAGCATGCAGTATCCTTGTCTACCTCTGAAATCATGCAGTCCACACCAGTACCTCATTTTCCTAACCTCTTATTAAGTTTACTGTTGGTATCATTCTTTCTGATCACAAAATCTTATTTAATTTAGTAGTTCAAAAGATGTTTCAGGGTCAAACACTAGGTTTTGTCTTACTTCTCTGTGAAGTCTACATCAGTGATAGCTTATAGAAGCATCTGTAGTTTATTGAGCTGAGTTAAAAATTGCCTGACAAATATTTAGGGATGATAAAAATACATAATTTTTATTTTGGATTTTTAGCATTTGGATTAATTGACTCACAAATATTTTCTTATTAATATATATAATTTACAGTATTGGCCTAAGCAAAATCGTACAGTTGATATAACTATATTTTATACCTCTTTCCTTTAATTTAAATTTTCTTCTGCCCCACAGTCCCCATCTCCAACTCTTGCCTAATTTTGTGTTCACCCAGACATATCTTTTCTTAGAATAACTTGCCTTGGCTTGACCTCCTCATGGGAATATGGTATTAATGACCTCAGCCAAACTGGATCTTTTTTAATGGTTCCTCTTCCATTTTTGATACCCCAAACTATTTATATCCACAGAGAAAACTCTTCTGTAATACAACTTGTCTTTTGAAAGGTGTGTTATACCAGACTTCCAGTGACCACTAACTAAATCCTAAAGTAATCACAGGATAAAGAATAAATTAAGAAAACATTCAAAGTAGTAAGTTTTGTCTTCCTCCTGGATTACTAGTATTTTTACCACAGTGAAATATCTGGTAATTGGTCAGAAGGGTATTTTATGGAAAAAATTTGATATATAATAGAGGAAGAAAATAACCAGTGTTGGAAATATTTTGTCATAGAATTCTACAAATCATGCTTACTCTCACAGAAGTGGCTCCTAAGTATTTGTTGAATTCTTAATTTTTCATACCCAACTGACATATTTCTGTATACTTTTTAAAATCTTCTCATAGAGATATTTCTTTTTCCCTAATTCTATATATTCTACCCTATTGATAATTTCTGCTATATTATTAAAATATCATAAAGTTAATAAAATATGAGTAATTTGGGGCATACACATTTTTTCTGCCCAAATGCATAATATATTTCTGAACTGATAATCAACAACCAAAAAAGAAATCATAACACTTTTCCCATCTTCTAGAGTTGGTGAATAAACAAATATGACACCTTCAGTCCCATTTTACATATAATTGTACTTGTCTAACCAACAAAGGGGAAAAAACCCCACTTCTGTGCAAAAGGGACAGTAGATCCCATACTTTAATGAGCTCCATATGTTTTAATATGTTCTTAGGCTAATAATAAGGCAAAAAATATACAGATATGAAATAGTTTTGAAGATATTCATATAAAGTATGTTTATATTTAAGAGTTGAAGCAGTTTTTTTCAGAAGTGCCACCTTGCTACTAGGATTCAGCACAGGGATTTTTAATACCTTGAACTCAGAAATAAGCAGTTTGGAATTAATGTTATTTACCATTTTGACTTTAAAATCTTGACCCAAGTGAGATATGTATTTTGAAAAAGAATCAAATCTTGAACCAGATAATTAAACATAAAATGGATTTTGGTTTCAATGATATAATATCTTACATATTTGAGCAAATATATCAAACAGAAATATTTGCACATCACTTTTAACAAAATATTTTGATATTGAATTGGAAATGACAGATCACATTTGGAATTTATTAAAAGAATCTTATTAATAACAACTTCACAGCCACTGCAACTATAGGCACCATCAGTAAAACTAAAGGGCAGATTGCATGTGATGGGATGATGATAAAAACAGTAAAAGCAGGGATGGAAATCAGAGGGAAGGTGGTTTGGTGGTAGGAAAATTCTGGTTTATTTTTTTCTAAAAAAGCAATCACTGAATCATTAGTTAATATATTTGATAACATTTGATATAAAGGATTACCTTGAGAGTAAGCTTATATGATAGGTTGTGAATAAACATAGAAAAAAATCAAAATAAAGTCTGTATGCATCTCCAAATCTTATTCAAACTTAGGTATATAAATTAGACTGGAAACAGCCCAGGACATTTCTTGGGATGTTTCCAATATGTCCCATTTTCAGCCAAGGTAGGAAAAAAAAAAATCACAATAAAAGTATTCATGGAATTTTATGTGAAACCGTGGAAATGTAGTTTTGTTAGTTTTTCCAATGTAAAATTTTAAATCTGAAAACACTCAACTGTGGCTGAAATTCATAAATGATATTTCAGATAGTCACAGGTAACTTAAACCTAATGTGCTTAAATCTAATTAAAGAAAAATAAGATTAAGTGCTCTGCTATAAAATATTTCTAAAGGTAATTCCATATTTTTCCAGTAGTATATTTTTTATAACTTGAATATCAATGTATGCTTGAAACATCTTTGGAATATATAAACCCTCACACATGTGTGCATATACTCTCATACAAACACACACTCTAAAAATAATCATACCTGTTAAAGAGGCCCTGTCCTTATGTAGCAGATATACACAAACAGTAGTTGTGAACACTTAGGCCTTTCCAAGTTTCATTAACCCCCTGGGTTACATTTAAATTGCAACCTGTTTTTTCTCCAATATTATCTTTACTCTGCGTTTCTGTATTTTTCTTGGTACTCTATCCTCATCTTTATCACGCCTTATAGTTTTTCCTTCATTATTACCTCAATATTTTCCTTGAATTTGTTCTTGAATTTTGAACCATATTCATTCTTATTCTTTTGTTTTGAATGGAATGATAGGGAAGGCCCTTTTGCTGTTTAGCATAATTATTATAAATATTCAAAGTCTGAAGACTATAAATAAATATGTTTGTCAGTGTAATCTGGCGTATAACATACCATTATGCTATTATTCCAAAAGTTGTGTTTATTTTTTGCAAAATGTTAATTAAATATTAACTTTATTATGTAAATAAAATTTTCATGAAAGTGTAACTTTATTTCGAAATTTATTTTCCCTACCTTCTTTGTTTCTAGAAATGAAGTGAGAGTGTTTTTTTTACCATGTACTAATGAATGTGATTTTGTCACTGTGGAAATTAGCTTCTGTTAGAAGAAATAAAACATTTATTCAAAGAGAAATGATAAAATATAAAAGGGAGAATAATAAAATATTACCCAAACAATAGATTTTCGGCTGATTTAGAGAATCAGGGAAGTGCATTGAAAATTAAGAATTTATTTATGGATTGATTGAAATTCTTAATTTTCTTTTTCTAAAATTTAAGTTATTGGGATGACATTGGTTAGTAAAATTGTGTAGGTTCCAGGTGTACAATTCTACAATACATCATCTATGTGCTGCATTGTGTGCTCACTACCCAGAGTCAGTTCTCCTTGCATCACCATGTGTTTTTGAGGTCACCTCCCTCCTCCCTCATCCCCTCCCCTGTTACCTCAGGTAATCACTGAACTATTAACTATGTCCATGAGTTTTTGTTTCTTGGTTGCTTTCAGTTGCATATCCCTCATATGAATGAAGTCATATGGTTCTTGATTTTTTTTGAAATGCTTAATTTTCAATCTCATTATTTCTTCTACTAATTTACTGCAAACCAATTAGGAATATTAAGAAACATTTTCCCAAATGATTTTAACTAAGAAATTGTGCCAATAAATTATTTTTTAAATATATGTTTTTAACCAAGTCTTACCCTCACTGATTCTTAGCACCTTCAGTGGAAGTTTTATTGGTGGGCTGGATAATATGTCTATAACCTGTTTGGACGTACAAAGCTAGAGAATTTAGCTCTAAATTGTTAACAACCCAGAGAAAAAGAAAAAAGAGAGTTAATTTCTAATTTTCCTGTAAAAGAAATCAATGACAATCTTTTATTTTGTGCAGGGTAGACTGTATGATATGGGGAACAGTGAGGATCTAAAGTCAGATCCAACAGAATCCTGCTTCCAAGTCATAACAAGTGTGTGACCTTGGGTCACCTTTCCAACTCTTTTCCTCAGCTGTAAAAAAAAAAAGGGTGATAATAATAGTAATATTGACTTCAAAGTGTCTTTCTAGGACTCAAAAGAGATGATGCATGTAAAACTCTTCACATAGTTTCTGGCATATAGCAATTGTTCAATTATCATCATCATCATTATTAATAATAGTAGTTGTGCACAATTTAACATAAGAAAGTAGCTCTCAACAACACTGGAGAATAGATCAAACAGTTCTGATTAATGAAATTTTATTATAATCATTTTGATTACTTACACATTTTTGATTGTCCAGGAGTGTGATACAGAAAGGCCTAAAACTTCCCTGAGTTCAGGTGCCTGAGATAATATGTGGTATGCAGAAATACCTATAAAAGGACATTTTTCCTAACAATTGGCTTCAACTACACTTTTAAAAAATGCCCAATTGCAGAATGTCAGTCTGCCTGACAGTGTAAATCTCCTTAAAGCAATTTAATTCAGATTAAAAAGATAACCTTGGCTTCTATAGCAGAATGAGGGATCTGTTTCAAATCCTTCACGTGAACACTATCAATCACCCACTATGACCCATGATGGAGTAGTTTTAATTAAATTCAGTTAGGGTATTGGGGGAAGGGCGCTTCATTTAGTCCTTCATTAATAGTTAAAGTGAATATTATAAATATCTCTATAACTTTTGTAGCTTGAACATCTTTCTTTTTTATTGAATTTATTGTTTTTCTCGCTATAGAGCAATACCATTTGGGGAAATCTGGTTCCCAGGAGCTTTAATGCTACCCCACTTCCAGCACTATAAAACAGAGGCCTGCTGTTTTAATCACGCCTCTCTCTCTCTCAATGTTGTTTGCGCCCTGGTACAACCCATCTGCCTTGAATGTAGTGCTCCGCTGGGGCTGCACACATCTGCCAGCCAGACTACCTTCGTACACAATTACTCAATCCACTGTAAGGCTCTTTAATAGGAAACAAGTGTGACAACGGCAAACCTCCTTCTTTTTTTTTTTTCCTCTCCTTCCTCTTAAAGCACAGAGTCAAATAGCTCTAATAGAGATGAAGCTTGATAGATCCGCCCAGGTGTAGGTGAAATGGTAGAGCCTCAGGGGTAATAGATGCTGTGCTCTCATGCTGAAGTTTAGCACTTTGTCCTGACGGGCTCTCCAGCAGCGGCCTGATGCGCTTGCTCCTCGCACAGTTACAAAGTCAACACACTTCTTGCCGCTCACGTTTATGCCTAATCCGGAGGGCAACCTAGAGCTAGGTAAGAACAGAGAGCAACCCTTTTACTTCGACGTGTGGACAAAGGACAACAAATGCAGTAAGTGGAATATTTATATTTCCTTCTTTTACTTGGGAACTAATTAGGGATGTTTACTCTCAGGGAATCCTCTAAAGGCTGTGCAAAAGTGAACTAGCAAAAAGCCTGTGTTCATAACCCTGTGGATTTCCTCTTGTTTCATTTTGCACAGTGCCTTGGCACTGTCACTGAAGCTTAAATACTCTGTGAGTGACTTCCGCATTTAGAAGGTCTCAGAACTAAAATGTGGTGCTAATAATATTATTGCTAATTCAATCCTGTAGCCTGGCATATTATCTGCTATTTCTGGGTGAAACATCCTTTATTACTGTCAAAACCGAGGTGGCAAGTGTTTTGTCACAGTTCCGAGAATAAGAAACAGTCTTTAAGAAGCACATGCTATTCTTGAAAATAATTTCAACTTTTACACATAACTATTGTTGCATCACTATTCATACATTAATGTGAGGAATTTGCTTGTAGTTTTTTCTTAATAAATTCATTCTACAGAGCAATCACTTACCAAAATGCGATCCTAAAAACTCTAAAACCATTATTAGGTTGTGGCAGCAATGCCGTTGGTAATGAATTTTTAAAACAAACAAAAAAACAATAGGTCATTTATCTAATAGCATAGAAAAAGATATTAAAACCAGATGTAGGAAATCTCAACTTTGACTTTTTGGTCTTTCATGCTTGGTTTAAAGCAGCCTTCACATTGCATTTACTTTGCATTTACAACTTTAGATTCACCATTAAACTGTGTTTGAACTTGAAATTCAGATTTGATCTAAGTATAGCCCTGTTCCTTGAGCCCCCTACTCTTATTTTTACTTGGCTATGGGGAATCTTTTTACTATTATACTATATATCCTGAATTGTGTTAACAAGCTAACTGTGGTAGAATTTTTCAGGTGGAATGTCAGCCAATGTGAAAGAATGTGTTTGCTGTTCAAATGTATGATATTTCATGTAGGAAATAAAAACATGGGACACATGCCTGATGGAGATTCAGTTATAATTCCTAAATTCAGCCCACCAAATATTGCACAAAAATAATCATATGTAAAAAGGATGCCATAAAAATGATCAGCACTCCATATCATTATGTTGTAGTCATTTTTTTATGAGACTTTTTTTAATATTAGTGTGGAAAGCATCATCTCAAAAAATACACGTATATAGAGTACATAGACAGGTGAAATTAGATAAAACACGCATGCATTGTTTAACTAATCCCCCACTGGCCAATGTTTTGTTTTTTTTTCTAACTATTACAGATGGACATTATTGATATTGATGGTTTAAAAGCCATGACAATAGAATCCTGATGACTCCTTTGTGTATATTAACAAATGATTTCGCTTGGATAAAGTTGCTGCTATGAGAGGCTTAATTAATTACTGCTAGTTGAATATATTTCTTCAAGAATTGCATTTGACATTACTGATTGTGGAGTAAATGCAGTTTAAAAGTCATTCTTCATGCAATACTTAACCGACAATTGTTGGCATTGAATAGCGGTCAATGTCTACCCCCTACAGGGAGAGAATCTAATTTCACTATGCGTTCCCCAGTACATGAATACCATGGAGTACAGTTCACACATATGAATGCTGTAACCCTGTCAATGACTCCAACAAGTGCCCCTTAATGAAAAGGTCAGCCCTGTGATTAATAGAAAGCCAGTTTGAAAGGCCGGACCTCACTTCAGCACTGCATTTAGATTTGCTTCTTCTTGATTTATTTCATTTGCCTTTCAAAGTGTGATAAAAATGAAGTTATACTATATTGCTTTTTAAAATGTATTGTGGTTGGCTTTATATGATTCTAACACATTGATTAATATATTTGGTTCAGTAAAAAATAAACAATTAAGTGAAAAAGTCAGTCAAGTCAATTATAGTGGGCATAGGATGGTGAATGGGAATTTTACTCTTTATCTAAATAGACGACATAGACTTTACTTAAGTTTCACTTAATTTAGTAAACTTTAAGAGGCACTATGGGGTGAAGATAGTGGCAGAGGAAAGGTTTGATGTTTTACATAAGATTTATTGTGCTTAAATGCTAGTATATGCTAACAAGTAAGCATACACAGATAACTCATGCAGACAATGACTTTTTTCTAATGGTGAAATACAATGAAGAATATAACTACATGCAGATGAAGACAGTGTAAACCTAGGTGATATCCTCAAGCTATTTAGGCACTTACGGTTGTAATGGTGGTTTTGTTATAACCATTCCAATTAATACTTATGATGGAAAACATTAGGTTAAGTCCATCTTAAAATTCCAAAAAAAGAAGTCTTTGTGACTGGAATTATATTTTGTTAATAAATATTATGTTAAAATTTAGGCAATTCATAAATTAGATAGCCCTTAGATGAGTTCCTTTATGTTTTTATTTCTATAAGTGTTTTGTGTCCCTATGGCTTTATGTGTATATGAGGTCAGACAATTAATTTTGCACACTCATCCTTGAAAAATATGCTATATCCCTCATTGCTGAATATCACTACAGTCACTTTTGAAGTACTCCCCTTGGGAAGCTATGAACCGCCTCCAATGCCTAGTCCACTCTTCAAAGCAATTTTGGAACCACCATCAGAGCTGCTGTCATCCCCAAAACCTGACAGTTAAATGCATGAATTTGCTACCATGTGCTTGCGTTGGCAGCACTGTCATAATCTTGGCAACATTATGATGCCTTACTGAGTTGTTTGTAAAATGCTGCCAATGTAAGTGTACTGTGACAAGTTCATGAACTTAATTGTCAGATTTTCAGTATGACGGCTCTGATGGTCATTCCAGAAAAAGAGTTCCAAAACTGCTTTGATGAGTGTACTAGGTACTGGTGTTAGTGCATAGCTTCTGAAGGGGAGTACTTTGAAAGTGACCATAGTGATATTCTCCAGTGAAGTATGCAGCACTTTTTCTAGGATTAATTTGTAAAATTAATTGTGCAACCTTGTAGAATACTAATTAAATTTTTACTTTGTGGATATTTTTTGTCATTCAGGCATAGCCTAGAAAATACCTATTCGAAACATTTTATTTCACATACAGATTTTCCTAGGACCTGCATCTGTGTTATGTCTTTCTGTTCAAATGCTTTCTCTGCAAGACGTGACTGAGAACATTCTTCGTAGAGAGATCAAAAACAAAACATTTATGATTAAAAAAAAGCCTTTCATTTCATAATATAGCTTTAATCATTATGGGCTCATGTATCCTCTCCCAAATAAAGACAAAATATTCCATTTTAAGGGAATTTTTTAAAGTCTACATTATAAATTTTAAGTCACGACATTGGTTGCTTTTATAAACACAAGCAGATTTATACAAGCCAAATGAAATGAATATGAGAAAATGACTTCAAAATTTTAGCAATCCCCACCTATTTTTTCCCAAAAATGTGTGAAGATAGAAATGTCACTTTAATTCTCACATATTCTTTGGTTTTGATTAAAGACATCTGATAAAGATATTTAGGTATGGTTGGTATTTATAAAACCATGGACTATTCTTATACAAATGAAGAAAGAGGAGAAAACAAGTACTTTTTTCAAACTATTTTTTAAGATCCTGAAAGAATTAATCTATTGTGACAGGATCTGAAAGCTCTAAGTACCTTGAGGATTGATGATTACTTAAAAAACAGTAGTCAAAAACTTCCTATATCACTATCATTACTCAGGGAGATCAACAGGCTAGATCCTTGAAGTTCATCTTATCCTCATAAATCCTTCTTGAATTATCCAGTAACTACTTTCTTTTTTTTTTTTTTTTTTTTTTTTTTTTTTTTTTTTTTTTTTTGTAGGTTCATCTTAAGTGTGTCTCCCTTTCTCCTTCCCCCTATCCTTGCCTGACCCATTCCAAGCCTTCCACCAGGGCCCCTGTCTACAATTAATTCTTTTACTGGCTACTTCTACATCACATTCCAGGGAAATACTGAAAACATTATAGGCTTAGACATTGTGCTGGCGGTTAGCTACCTATATATGGTGATTAGCTGTCTCTGCTCACTTTCACAGTTTTATACATTCTGAAGCCCAAGTCAGAAGTCAACCACAACTCAAATTGAATTCTTTCACATGGACGGCTCTTGGTCCCAATTTCTCTATAGGAATAGGACCCCTGACCACCTTAGATCTGTTTTTGTAACCGATATGCAAAAGTTCTTGGTTTCTAACCTGCTTGATATTAAATATTCCCTTCATTTTAGGCTCATTGAAAACTATAACCTGTTTTGACCAGGATAAGAAATTTTAATTTTGTTAAGAAGTACACTTATCATTGATGTATGTTCAAAGTAAACAATGCAGGTATGTCTAACTCAAGAATTCAAAGCAGCATCTAATTAACAGTCAACATGATTTTGTTTTATTCCTTAATATTATACATTCCAATTGGGATAAAGAGTAGAAAGAAATTAGTGTTCTATTTTTACTTCCATTAAAAGTTTGAGTTTTGACCATGTAAAGATATCTGGCCATGTGTGCTGATATCTTTAAACGTCAATGCTAGATGATAATTTTCCTTATAAATAATATTTTCAATCACTCTACAATTTATTTTCCCCACATAAATCCTATACTCTAATTATGTATATACTTTTTAGCATTTATAATTATACTTGACTGAATTAAAAATCTAAAATTCTCCAGAAGACTAGCACTAAACATTGGGGTTCAGGTCCTCTTCTGATAATCGTTTGTTTATGAAATGTGGAGAATATCCACTATGCAACATTTTGTGATTATTCACACCTAAAAGAAACTTGGAAAGCTTTTTGTAAAGTACCAGAAAGAACTTTGAGAAATTCTCATAAGATAAAAAGAACATAAAAAGGCACAAGCCATGTATATGGTGTTCAACACAAATCTCTCACCAGATTTTGTATGTAGTGCAGGACAGTATGTTTGATACGATTTGTTATATCACATAAAGCATAACACACATTTTCTCCTTCAGGCTAAAATATATTTCAATATTTAATCATAAAACTTTTATCTGAGTGTAAGTCTCCTTTAACAAAATATGAGTTTAAATAAATAATTATTTCTTGGCAAAAAAACCACAAAAAAACCAAAAAACAAAACACCAAAAAAACAAACAAAAAAAACTACTTCTCAAACCTTTTCTGAATTTGTAAATTTAATAAAAGATTCATATTTAATGATTGCCATTTCTTAATGGGTCTCTGACCCTTTTTTTTTTTTTTTTAGAGATGAAACAAAGAGATAGTTTATTGAAGAGAGAGTACACTCCTAAGAGGTAGGAGTGGGCTCGAGCAAGGAGAGTGGCTCAAGAGCCATCTCTTACCTGTTTTATTTTGAACAATTTAAGAAATAAAACAAAGTTTACAATGGAAGCCAAAAATCTTTACAATTTGAAAGTGAGCCTACAATGTTGAACTCTTGAATTAAGTTTGGTCTACTCACCCAATCACAGCCAACATTGGTTTGAAAAATAGTGAGGAAAAGGAATATTGTTAACACTAGCAAGAATGTCTTAAGATTCACATAAAACATTGACAAACGATTGTCATCTTTGCTCTCAGTTACCCCATAAAATAGTACAGTAATACTTTGATTTTCCTTTTTCAATAATGTTAAAAGTATGTTTTATCACAACCAATATTGTGAGTAAATATTTAGTTTATACAAAATGAAAATTTAAGTAAGATTAGTTTATGTGCAAACATTTCTGCTCCCTTTAAGATATAAGTATTTGTGGGTGAATATAGAAAAAGAATATTAATTCAGTAACTACTATATGTCCTGTGGTTTACATTATCTCATTTAATCTTTATATTGATAGAAAAAATGAATATATAATTTACATTTTACAGGTTAGCAATGTGTTTTATTTTCTCAATTTTATGAATAACAGTAATGAATAAAATATTTTTATGTGACCAAAATAATGTTGAAAAAAGTGAAAGATGCCCTCATGCAGTACAGAGTGAGTCAGAAGCTGTTTAACACCAGTCCCAAACTACTTCAATACATTATGAACCTTAAGGATGAGCATATACAGGTATACCTTGGAGATACTGCAGGTCTGATTCCAGACCATGGCAATAAAGTGAATATCACAATAAAGTGGATCACACAAATTTTTGGTCTCCCAGCATATCAACATTATGTTTACACTATACTGTAGTCTATTAATTGTGCAATCACATAATGTCTAAAATGTATATAATTTAAAAATACTTTATTTCTTAAAAATGCTCACCATCATGTGAATTTTCAGTGAGTTATAATTTTTTGCTGGTGGAGGGTCTTGCCTTGATGTTGATGACTGCTGACTGATGAGGATAGTGGTGGCAGAAGGCTGGGTTGGTGGTGGCAATTTCTTAAAATAAGACAACAATGACATTTGCTGCATGGATTGACTCTTTCAGGAACAATTTCTCCCGAGCATGCAATTCTGTGTGACAACAATTTACCCATAGTAAAAGTTCCTTCAAAATTGGAGTCAATCCTCTCAAACCCTGCCACTGCTTTATCAAGTAAGTTTATGTAATACTATAAATCCTTCGTTGTCATTTCAACAATCTTCACAGCATCCTCACCAGCAGTAGATTCTATTAATATCTCAAGAATCCACTTTCTTTGCTCATCTGTAAGAAGCAATTTCTCATCCATTCAAGTTTTACCATGAGATTGCAGCCATTCAGTCACATCTTCAGGCTCTATTTAAAATTCTAGATCTCTTGCTGTTTTCCCCACATCTGCAGTAACTTTCTTCCCTGAAGTCTTGAACCTCCCAAAGACATCCATGAGGATTAGAATAAGCTTCTAATGTTAATGTTGATATTTTGACTTCTTCCCATGTGTCATTGCCAAGGTTTCCAGGCAGGACAGGTTTCGGCGGTGGTACACCCAGTTGAAAAAACACACATGGAGACGACATAGGGGGACCATAAACAAGCCAGCTAGCAAGCTACTTTAGTGCACACCTGGGACTATATACATGTATTCAAATAAGAGTGGCATCTTGCCACATCTGCCCAGTAGCTGTTGTTTGGGTTTCTTGGTTACATAAGGCAGTACATGCTCAGTAAATGTCAGCCCCAGGAGTTCCTCAGTCACAGACATGGACTGATTATACCAAGGTCAACTGGCTTTAACCCTTTACAGTGGGCCTGGCTGTCATTCTTTATAGCGGGCTTGGCTTTAACCCTTTGGGGCCTGACACCATGAATCAAAGCTGTTCTTAATGGCATCTAGAATCCTTTCTAGAAGTTTTTCAATTGACTTTGCCCAGATCCAACAAAAGAATCACTATCTTTGGCAGCTATTGACCTATTCAAATGTATTTTTTAAATAATAAGACATTAAATCAAAATTGCTCCTTGATACAAGGGCTACAGAATGGAACTTGTGTTAGCAGGGTTGAAAACAACATTAATATTATACATCTCCATCAGAGCTCTTGGTCACCAGGTATAATGTCAATGAGCAGTAATGTTTTTGAAAGAAAAAAGA
This sequence comes from Lyroderma lyra, assembly GCA_004026885.1. Lineage (NCBI taxonomy): Eukaryota > Metazoa > Chordata > Mammalia > Chiroptera > Megadermatidae > Lyroderma > Lyroderma lyra. The sequence goes on from PVJL010003294.1 coordinate 130,234, forward strand.
AATTTGAACAGTAGGTCTCAACAGTGGGCTTGATAATTCAGTAAACCAAGTAGTAAACAGATATGCTGTCCTCTAGGCTTTGTTTTTGCACTTGCAAGGCAAACGCAGAATAACTTCAGCATAATTCCTAAGCATTCTGAGATTTTTCAGAATAGTAAATAAGCACTGGCTTCAATTAAAAGTCATCAACCACACTAGCTCCAAACAACAGAGTTCACCTGTGTTTCAAAGCATTGAAATCAGGTGTTGACTTCTCTCTAGCTATGAATATTCTAGATGGCATCTTCTTCCATCATAAGATCGTTTTGTTGAAAATCTGTTGTTCAGTGTCGCCACGTTAGAGCCAGATTTTCTGGATAACCTGCTGCAGCTTCTACATCTTCAACCTTCTGCTAGCTTCAAACTTTTCTTCTGAAACTTCCTCACCTCTCTCAGCCTCATAGAATTCAAGAGTTAGGGGCTTGCTCTGGATTAGGTTTTGGCTTAAAAGAATGTTGTGGCCGGTTTAACCTTTATCAAAACCATGGAAACTTTTTCCATATCTGCAAAAAAGCTATTTTATTTTCTTATCATTCATGTGTTTACTGGAGTAGCACTTCTAATTTCCATTAGAACTTTTCCTTTATATTCACAATTTGGCTAATTCTTTGGCACAAGAGACTTAGCTTGTCAGTTTGCATGATTTCCTCATTACGCTTAATCATTTCTAGCTTTTGATTTAAAGTGAGACACATGCAACTCTTTCACTTGAATGCTGACAGGCCATTGTATGGTTATTAATTGGCATAATTTCAATATTGTTACTCAGGGAATAGGAAAGCCTGTGGAGAGGAAAAGAGAAGGGGCAACAGCTGGTCAGTAGGACAGTCGGAACAAGCATTTATCGATTTACTTTGACATATATGGGCACAGTTTGTGGTACTCCAACACAATTGCAATAGTAACATCAAAGATTACTGGTCACAGATCACCATAACAAATATAATAATAATGAAAAAGTTGGAAATACTGCTAGTATTACCAAAATGTGACAAAGAGACACAAAGTGAATTACCAAATGTGACACAATGTGTTGTTAGGAAAATGGCATGGGTAGACTTGCTCAGTGCAGGGTTGTCACAAATCTTCAATTAAAAAACAAAAACAAAACAAAACAAAAACAAACCAACATTATCTGTGGCGTGTGATAAAGCAAAATACAATAAAACCACATACGCTTATATACTGTATTTATGGTAAGAATCATAGCTAACAAAAGTTAATACTGCCATCATATTTTTACTGAAGAAAATATAAGAAATGAATGTGATATTGAGTAATGCGATTTTTTTCTGGGAAGGCATTTTACTTTGGCACTCGAATGAGAATGAAAATGATATATGGTTTTATCATATAGAAAATGATATATATTTTATATCAAACTTTCTTTACATTATATTTTAGGTTTGTTCATTAATTTGCATTATAAAAATGTGATAAATAACTTGTTCTTTGTATGTATGTAGTTTGTGTGTGAAAATGAATATGTGAATAAAAACTCTTATTAGACCAGTATTATGTATTTCACAGCAATAATTTTATTAAATAAAAAAAGAAGTTTTATTTTATATAAAGAACTATGGTCTATAATTTAAAAAAATAAATCTCATCACAGCAAGAAAAAGATTCATGGATTTAAACATTTGTCTCCTGGCTTATCTTGTTTTGAATATTCATATTAATAATGTGTTGTTCTCTGCTCCTGCAGGAACACTGTATTTTTATATTATTTTATATATAATGTTAAAAAGTGACTATAACTACCAAAAGCATTACACAGAGGTCTTGGAGGTAGAATACAAGTTGTTTTGATAATATTATTAATATTCTTTTATTTGCCCATTTTGGAAATGGTGAACTTTCCTTTTTCATTATGACTAAACCCAGATATCTTTTACATTAGTGTAATTTGGGTGGTATATTGCCCACCTGGAGTCTTTTTAGACTCTCCTGAACAATTAGACTAAGAAGACTACCACTGGCCACAGGGGATGCCAACCTACTCATAAGGAGCAAGGGCAACAGGGAACAATAGGACATCAGGGCAGCATCAGGGACCCCCGCCTGAGGCCGTCCTTACAGTAGCCCAACCCCTCTGGTGAAAGCAGGTAAGGTCAAAATGAGGTAGGTGGGGGAAACACCATAGCTTAAAAGCTTCCTTCTATAAAGGAACCATAATCTTCTGTAAAAACAGAGGCATAGCTCCTAGGGTTCCTGCAAAGGGCCTGCCCAATGAACATAGTCACCTCCTTCAGGGAAACCCAGCATTAGGCTTACTCGTACTATTAGGTATTTACAATTCTCCCAGTCCCAATTCAGTGCAGCAGTCAAGGGTCATTTTTACTTACCATAGGTAAATTTTTCTAATAACACAGTGCACAGTCTAATTCTTACCAGGTTTCCAAAGTAATTGAGCTAGATAGTTCATAAAGATCACATTATCATGAAGAAAGGAAAAAAGTGTGTTGTTAGTCTTTAATCCACAGCTGATTAATGTGAAGTTTGAGAAGATTAATTTTAAGGACTAACATGGCGTATTTTCATTCAGTCTACAAAAGTAGAGTGCACTTCAGTTTACCGTTGCAATTGTTGCACAAAGACTGACATCATTTGTCTTTTTTATATTGCTTCCAAAGCATGTTAAGCATTTCTTTAATCTCTATAAACTTAAAAACTATTCACAACTACACATCAACATTTTGAAAGGCTGAAAAAAATAGTAATTTATTAATTACAATTTCCAAGGGAATTTTGTCTTTTATAGGAGATTAGACTAAGAAAGCTTAAGGCTACATTGTATTGTAAAAGACTAAAACTCAGAGTCATGTAACTGCTTACAGTAAATAAGGCTTCATATAAAATAAGCATGGCATTACTTCCAAATCTCAGGATACTAGTTCTGGAGGTTAACTTTTGAATGAAAAGACATTGATAGGACCCATCTATGGTTCATCAATTGTGGCCACAGCAGTGATGTTATACATAGGCACATATAAGCTAAGCATGCTTTAGGGGAAGGATGTGAGCATGATAGAAACTTTAGTTTTTCTAGAGAGAAGTAGTGAAATAAACAGATGATACTGTGTACATTCCTATAACTATGACCATCAGTGTTTAATGACTGAGTACAGCTGTTTTTCCCTCAAGGACATGTGTGAGTAGGTTCAGAGCATTTTGTATGCATTTACCACTGTGGCTGCCAATGCTAATTGTTAGATTTTAAAAACACCACTAAGAATTTGTGATTTAAATTAATCAACACTAAGAGGTTTATGCAATCACTATATACAATTCAGATTTAGCCTACTAGTTTACTGTTTAGGAATAGATATTAGCTCTGCAATAATTATAAAATGTGTGTGCGTTTACATATATGTACATTCTCTTATAAGGAGTAAATTTATCAAAACCTCAGGGATTCTACTTGACCTAAAGTCAACATTAGCAGTGTGACAACAGACAGGACATTTAATAACATTAGCTCAAAATTTTCACCTGTAGAATGAGAAGTTTAAAATAAATAATGTATATAGTCTTTCTTTTTTGGTCTGATTTTAAAAAAGTTGTACATGTATTATTCCATTTATGATAGCTTACATTAATCAACAGTAGTAAATAAAACATAATTTAAAAATAAATTTTAGGTAACACATTACTCTCATAAAGATGTGTGCTAAATTTTTAAAGAATCTTATGATACTTTTTAAATGACTTAAATTCTTGATGGAATTAATAAACTCTTGAGTAATTAAATATCTTTAAGTTACTTGAATATTGAAAAGTGAGGGCATTGATTCTTTTAGTTGATTTTACTGGCTTCTGTTAAGTGCTTATAATGAATTAAGGAATTAAAATGAATTTTTTTGTACTTTAAATAGATAGTAATTTGGCTTTTTTCTACTAAAGATAATTTTTTCTTCTGTCAAACTATAGACACCATAATAAAATGGAGATAGTTCAGTGTAATTAGCTGAAAGTAGTGAATTTATATTGAATTATGTATAAGAAAAAAACATGAAATCATATTAAGAATTATATTACTTAAAGAAATAGAAAGATATATTGCAACTATTTCATATTCCTTTTTGAAATCAGAGCTATAAATTTTTGGAAAATTTGTCAGAGATACATAAGCTCTATTAGCTCTTTTCTCTATTATACATTGCATTTTTTATTTGATAGTATTAAGTTTTAACAGGTTATAGCTGGCTCTCTTAATTTGGATGAATAATATACTTAGAGCATTTTCTAGATTTATTTCTTTCAATAAGACATCTCAAAGTGACCTTGAAAGATCTGTGAAATAATGTTTGTTTTTAATTAGATTTCATCCCAATTGTAAAGCACAAGCCATTAATAATCGAGACACATGGCAAAAGAAGATGGAGGTAATGAGTATTTGAAAGACAAGTGGATCACTGCAGTTTAGATCTGCTTAGTATCTTTTCATTGGTCAACCCTAGAGACAAAGTGGACTTTTCTCTCAAAACAAATCAAAACAAAACAGATTATCCCTCAGCAAATTTTGAGTGTTAAAACTTTATTTTTAACACTTTCCCATTCCCTTTCCAACTTTTCCAATTAGAAGGCAATCCCTCTTCCTCTGTTTTCTCAACAATTGAGTCAGTCACTTTCATGTTCAAAGTCTCCATACTGACTTGCAATTACCCCAAAACTTGAACTTCTGTGAATAGCAGTGTTTTCAGTTAAAAAATTCTCTGCTCCTAAATGGTCTATTCTTTGGCGTTGTCACCATCTATTGCAGTATTACCTTAATCAAAACACTTACTCTATTGGTGTAATAATTGCTTCTCGATCCTCGAAGGGAAGTTGGTTAAACACATGTTGAAAACACATTAAACACAGCATGTTGAAAAATTCATTTGATGAATATCTTTTAATTAATGAAGTTTTAACCCTTTGGAGGTATTGGCATTTTAGTAAGAGCATTTTTCTGATTCAGAAGAGTTCTTTAATATATTTGCTCAAAAATAATTTAAAAAGAGGAGTTTCAGGCCAAGGGCTGAGAGCCCTATCGTCCCACCTCTGAGCAGGTCAGACCTGACCCAGAAAGCTGCTCCCGGGTCATCACTCTCATTGGCAGAAGATCCGAATCTATTATAGTTCAATGTCAGTTTTCAGTGCCCATTCATTTTTGCCTGTTTTAAGCTCATGTTTTAAATATTTTAAAACTAGCCAATAAAAGAAACTTACTGAATGAATATATAAGAGAACTTCTAAAATGAATTTTTAATAATTATGTGTTACAAATTCATTGTTCACCTTCTCTACCATTCTAGGTAATCCTTCTTAGCCTGTAACCCCCACATTCTCCATCTCTAGCATACCTTACTTTTGAAATCATTTTGAAATGCAGGGGGAGAAAAGGAAAAGAGAAACATGCACAGCCTTGACTGAATGCTGCTAATTGAGTGAAAGCGAGGTCGCGCTGTGCATGAAGCATTATTCAGTGGCTGCTACAAAGATGAACATTCATCTTATTTTAGTGAACTCCATTTATATAATTAATCATGTTGTCATGTGGGGGTTAGTGATGCAGTAAGTCTAGAAAAACTACTGGATACCTCAGACCCTTACACCAGCCTCAACTTCATTGATTTCCCTAGTCTAAGTAAATTTACATTAAATTCGAGGTCAGTGTGCAAAAATGTAGTTTTTATCCAGCTATTTTTGGTGTTATTGTTGTCTTTACTTTAAAATGATCTTAAGATTTTGCATGTGAAAAAGAAGTACAAGTAAATATTCCTATTTTGAACTTCTTAATATTATTGATAAATTGCTGATGTAGTTTTAATGGTTAAATGATGGCAGAGCAGTATGGATGGCACATGGTGTCACTGATGTTTACATTGTGATGAGATTGTATGTTTTTAAGAAGAGAATATAGCTTTTTGAAAACCATTCATTTTAAGGTATACTTTAAACATATTTCCCCATTTTATGAAATCTTGAGCTAGGTAGTATCATTTCATGCTCTGAATTCTATAACATGTATTATCTGTGTCATTTATTTCGTAGCTACTTCTATTGAGGTACTGTCATTCATTGTTTCATTCTTTACAGGATGCTAAGCTTTTTGAATGTAGGGGCCGTGGCTTCTACTTCTTTGTGTGCAACACAGCCATAACGAAGTAGGTATTCAATAAATGCTTCTTGATTGAGAATTGACAGTTGTACCCAGTAAATGCTGATTGAAGGGCCTTTACCTCTTCAGCCTGTATATCCCATTTGCTGTTTAATTAGCTATTAGCTGGAACTGATTGATAGACATAAAGCCTTTTTTTTTCAGAGACTGGCAGCTATGTAAATACAGCACTTAACCTTAAGCACTCAGCCATTAACCTTAATCACTGTCCATTAACCTTAAAGCACCCCAGGTTTCTCCTCTTACAGTCCCCCAAAGCAGACCCCACGGAATGCATTTTTTAGCATAAAAAAGAATCTTAGTGAAATGTTTTTATTGTTTTGTGAGTGGCTAGAAAATCTGTATATTTACAAAGAACACTTGAGTTCATGTTTTTGTGTAGATATTAATTAATTATCCAGGTGTTCAAAGAAAGATACAAAATTGAAAAATTATTTTGAGGAGTATGTTAGAATATATTTCACAAGAAGAAGTTGACACAAGGCTTTTTTAAAGTACCATTTATAAGGCTGAGAATCATGAGAGTATCACATATCATTTCTAATTAAACTGAAAAATTAAAAAAAATAAACTTTTCTATAGGTGTTGCTAAAATCAGACCTAAATATAGAAATAACCAATTACTTTAAGAATAATGACTGCCTGAAATATTTTCTATTTAATGTCAAATAATAACAAAGAGAGAAGGATTACTTAAATTTCCTTCGTTTTATATCTATCTATCTATCTATCTATCTATCTATCTATATATATATATACTTTAGATTTGTTCTTATAAGTATTCTTGTCCATACCTGTAATCGATTTTATTGAAATAATATCATGCTTTTCATCATTATATGCAATCTACAAAATCTATATCTTCTCTTTTGGAAAGAAACAAATGTCAAGTGTTAATGTATTTCAATTTATTGTGTTTGGTTTATATCATGGTTTTGTTTTCACCAAGATCTACATTCACAACCTATAAATGTAGGAAAATAATATCACAAAGTTGCAAAAAGTGTGTGTAATTTTATATGTAATTGTGTTTTACAACCTTAATCTTTGGGAGGAAATAGTATGTCACTGAAGTTCCTTTCTGAACATAATACATCTTAGGGTAAGGTGGAGTAGAGTGTGGGATGGTGGCTGTGGATGTAGGAGGCATAAAGAACACCTTGCTATGCTTAGAAAAGCAACTTGATACTAATGTACTGATTATTTTTAGGTTTGCCAAAGAGCTCTGTTTTGCTTCAGGTCCCCAAGGGAGCTGACACTAGAAGGTGTGAGCAACTGAGGGCAGGGGTGGGTCTCCCTTACACCTGCATTTCAAGGTAAATTTTAACAAATGTGAAATCTCACTGGAAAAGTAATATAACAATGTCTTTAACTCTAGAAAGATGTTACTGCATCATAGATTGGTTAGCTGTTCACTTGGAATTCACAGTTACCTGAGTAAGAAGGTGATAATAAGAGGTGGACTTTGTTAAAGAGATTCCAGGCAAAAGGAGATTCACACAGACAAACCAAATTCAATATTGACCATGTGTTTTTACAATTAATCAATAACTTTCACATAAATGACTCTCCATATGCTTATTTCACTCTAAGCTTTTTCATCCTTCATTTATTCATGGCCCCTGAGAATGCTTTTGGAGGTATAAAGTTCCCAAGACCATACTAATTCACTTTTTCACTTTTACATAGTAGATGCCATAATCCCATATCACTATGCATATATGGAATAGTAGCTTAGCATATCCATATACATAGAAATTCTTTTCACACAAGAAAAGTGTATGCAAATTTAACTCAGAATTTAAGCAAATAAATGGAAGTAAATTTCCCTTCTTCATCTTTGCAGAATGTCTTCTCCAATATATACATTTACTCATTTGAGTAACAAACATTGCTTGAGAAACCAAGTTACGTCAAGAATACTTTATTGCTGTTGTTGAGACAGTGTTGTAAATGTACTAAGAATATTTTTTGAATTATTTTCTTCATACAAACATGTGGCAGTCTCCTACAATACTTGAAGAACAACTAGGGTAAGACCAGTTTCTTTAATATGAGTGTTAAGTGCTTTAATAGAGGCTAAATAGAGGCTAGAAAACTAATTAAAATATTAAATTTTTTCTAAGTACTTGGCTATGAATGATTAGTAATTGTAGCCATGTCTTTAAGTTACAGAAATGGTTAGTTTGATAATAACACAATTAGAATATAATGAAAGCATATTAATAGTGTGCAAGTTAATGTCTTACATTATGTTTCCAGGTGCAATTTAAAGAGGCAGGACAACATGAAATGTATATTCTTTTCTAACTCTATTTTCCTACTTTTACTGCATCATTTCTTAGGTTATTTCTCAGTTTGAATGATAATGCAGGAGAAACACAAGGTTGTAATATTTTATTTTTTAAATACTTAAATAGTAAAACAATAAAACCAACATTAGTAAAGGACAGAATTTTATATTTGTTTATTATTTTAATCTTTTCACTTAGGCACCTGAATGCCTAGTATACAAGTATATTAGACATTTATGTTATTCGTCAAATAAAATTATTTAATTCTTTCAATTAAGCACTGTCAATCTAAATTACTAAAACTAACTTAAAAATTTTACTACTTGGCCACACTCTTTTCCTAACCTGGTTGTTGGCTCTACATGTGGGTGACTGAGACATATTTAAGACATTCTTTAGCTGATTTTCTTCACCTTATTTCCAGGCTCTAAGGAAATATAAAATTTTTATGGAAATCAGAAATCACTATTAGGATATTGTGTCTATTCTGTAAATCTGGCTTTATTTGCATGTTCTTTGAAAATTAATTTTAACTTAGATATATATGAAAAGTTGAGCTAAAGTCTGCCAGAGGAGAACAAAGCAGCTTTTAAGAGTAATGCTGAAACATTTTAGAGAAAACTGCAAGGCAGAGACTATTCCCTAGGGAGAAGCAGGGACAGGGACTGTCTTGCTTTGACGCTCCTGTCTCAGGTGAGAGCAGGAATGAGTGCTGCAGATAATCAGGAGATCTGTAAGTAAATCCATATTCCTGTGCATTTCACCCATCAGTTAATTGCTCAGCACTAATTCTTATAAAAGATTGGGGAAAAAATAAAGGAAATAGGGATACATTACTTCCCCACTAAACTATCAGGTTGCATGTTAGGTAAATTTTCTTTCTTAAAGACTTCCTGGAATTCTCATCGTATGTTATCTGCAAAAGAATTAGGTCAGAGTGTCCAACCCAACCCTCTAAAATCTGCTCCAACATCTGTATGACTGCATGTTCTCACTTGAGATATTTTTCAGTATGTTAAATAGAAAGGAATTTAAGAAAATGATATCTGTTTTGTATGTTTTTTTTAACCTTAAAATGGCAAGTCAACACAAAACCACCACCCCAAAGCCAATGATAAGAAATAGCATAACCCCTCATCACATTCACACACACCCTCACACCAAAGGAACAAACAAACACGTAAGCAGGCATAAAAAACAACCAACTGCAAAAACAGATCCTGCCTTTCTAACAACTCATCATGGCAAGGAAATTTAAGACCTAATAGGTAGAGTAAAACGGCACTTTCGCCAGGGAGTGTGAGAGGGGCTGTACCACCCCTCCCAAACCCAGCACTCCTGGGACCCAGCACTCCTGAGGGTGGGTGGGTGGTGAGAACTCTGGCGCCTCTAGCCCATCTGAGGCCTTCTGGAAGAAAAATGATGTCACAGATGTTTCACTGGGTTTTCCTCATCCTCTCTATTTCCTTCTCTTTTCTTAGACTCTAAAAATCATTACCCTGAAGTTCTTCTGCACTTTTAAAAATTACTAACTTTTCTCCAAAGCTCTCTGATACCCTTAAACTGAGGGACAATTCTTTTGTTCAGTTGCATACAAACATTCTCCCACTGCTTCACTGTATTTTCTTTCAGGTTTTACTTTGGAATGGGGCTTTTTTTTTTTTTTTTTTTGCATGGAGTAGAAGTGAGGATGTGAAGATCATCACTTGTATTTGCCATCTCCAGGAACACACTGAAGACTACTGGATATTAATTAACATTTTATGATGTGCTTCACACTCTTCAGAGGAAACACACCATATAAATGCCAACTAGTCATAATTCAGCTCTCCTCTCTCCTTTGGGTCTGGATATACCAGCTCTTACCCTCCTGGGGGAGAAAACATCATATTCCTTATTATACCTACCTAGAGGATAAAAATATCAAGTGTAAAAACTGCTACAAGGAGGAATAACTGTGCTCACTTCAAAATGATATTTTTTTTAAAGAGCCATTCTTGTATAATTAGGGAGTGAGGGAGCCTATCCCCCCAGAGTTGCATACAATCTGAGTAAGGAACAGAATTTGTCACCTGTGCTTCCTGGGGAACAACATGACCTATGGAGAAGAACACAGTTTGGGTTCATTGTCTCAAAGACAACCTTCACCACACCGGAAGGTTCTGTTCTAGGAGAACTTTCTATGTGATGCTGTTTTTGATATACACACAATTTGCATCGTTCATCTACTTTTTTTGTCATTTAAAATATGTGAAGACTGCTGCCTCCAGCAAGGAAAGTTCAGGTTTAGCTCATTTATTTTCTTTAATCATATCATTTTAATATTATATTAGAAACAGAGAAATCAGAAAGAAACTGTTTTTCTTCCAAGGCCTAGAGATAAAGAAAGTGAGAGTTAGGATTCTCCCACTTGCAAGTAGATGAGACTGAGAGCCTCTGTTGTCATGATGGGCTACCACAGCTAAGTAGGGTTTTGAACTGTCTGAACCTCCAACAAGATCTAAACCTGTGTGTGTGTCTCAGGCACATGGACTCTCCTTCCATGAAGGTATGGGAAACAGAACTATAACTCATTCCTACCTCAGTCCAGTGTTATTAATTATTTTTGCCTTTTACATTTTTTAAAAATTTAAACCTTTCCTCTTATTTAAGAAGAGGCCCATAGTTTTGGAGCTCTTACTTATTATTTGAAATAGTCTTCTTAGTTTTCTCACTGTTTGAATGATCAGGTATGTTTATGCAATCATTCTCATAGTAATTAAAATGTTTATTCTATTTGATTTAAATATGGAATACCAAGATTTATCTATGGATGGCATTTTAATCTTTCCCATTCCTTTTAGTCCTATATTCTTATTCATTTTTAATTATAGAAAATAATAAAGTGATTAAAGACAAAAATTAATGCATATTAACCTTTAAAGAGAGTAAGATGGAGAAAACTACTATTTAATAAGTACCCAGGTAGTGGGTCCTCTACATAGCTATGTACATTTGTGTTTGTGTAGTATTTTTATTATTAAATTAAAATAATGTATCTATGAAGAAAACATACATGGTGACTCAAAGTGATTAAGTTAATTGTTTAGGTTCATATCTAGAATTTGTGGTAGGGCTGTGATTCAGACCCAGACCTAACTCCAAAGTCCAGATTTGTTACACAAACATACATTACCCTTGTTACTACCACTCTTGCCATTATTGGAAATGTTCCCAATGATATGAGCGTCACGCTAAACTGATAGCAATATCATAAGCTGTTGTTAATAAATTACACTGTCTGCCACTTTGGTAAGGGAATATTACTTCTTGAATGTCAATATTTCATTGTGTTTGAGATTTTCCCCCCATTGTTAAAACCTACTGTATGACTTTATCTGTAGTCTTGATTTAGTGAGCTTATGTTCCTCTGAAAGAATTTAGTGAACTGTGTCATGGTAAAATTTCAGAGCAGAATACTCATATCTGATTGAATTTGTAACTCTTACTATATTATCTGATCCATTTATTTTTTTTTTTGCATATGAGTTTGTTTTTTAAAAAAAGACTTTTATTTGGCTCTAAAATATTTAAAGCTATTTTCTAATTTAACACTGAGTGTCTTATCTGACATGAATAGGGAGGCATATTTTATCTGAAAAATGCTGGAGAGTATAAGGGGCAAAAGACATGTAAAATACAGATTTAAAAATGGAAAAACATGAGCAGCAGCTTCTTGACTGGTAAAAATGCAAAGTGCTAATGAGTCTTAACCTATTTCTCAAATAATTAAGATGTTATTACCTCAGGTCTTCTTTCCTTTTAATGTCTAGATGTTTAACTTCTGCTTACTCCTTATTTATATCCCTTCAAAGTCCAAAGCCTTTCTCAAAATTTCCGCATATTTCTGAAGTGTGTTAGAATCGGGAAATGGAAAAATGTAACTCATATTTTTTTATAGCCCTTGACTCTAAACTAACTTTCCCTCAATTCATGAAAAAGTCTACAATTTATTTTGATTTTAGTTATATAGACATACAAGGTTAGACAATTAATTTCATGAACTCATCCTAAAAAAGTGCTGCATACCTCAGTGCTGAATGTCACTGTGGTCACCTTCAAAGTAGTCCCTTTCAGAAGATGCTCATTGATGCCTGTGCCTAACCCACCCTTCATAGCAGTTTTGGAACTTTTTCTGGAATGGCCATCAGAGCTGTTGTCATACCCAAAATCTTATGATTAAGTTTGTGAACTTGCCACCATGCACTTACGTTGGCAGCAGGGTACGAACAACTCGGTAAGGTGTCATAACCTTGCCAAGGTTGGGTACAAACACAGCTCTGATTACCATTCCAGAAAGAGCTCCAAAACGGCTTTTAAAGAGTGGGGTCAGTGCACAGCTTCCTGAGGGCAGTACTTTGAAGATGACCAGAGTGTTATTTAGCAATGAGGTATGTAGTACATTTTCTAGGATGACTTCATAAAATTGATTGTCTGGCCTTGTATAAACATACATAAACATTTATACAAACCTTTTCTATTACAACCACGTATATATTAATATATTATTATAAACTGGGCAATCAATTTGAGGTTAAGTAATCTCTAGAGCTATCTACTATTATTCATTGAGTTAGTCTCTTAAAACTCTATTAAATTTAGTTAGCAATCAGTGTCAAGTCACTGCAATTAATAATAATCCTGGGCATTAACTTAGGTTACTATGGGGAAAAATCTCAGAGTCAGGTAATTTGGAGGGCCGCTATTCCTAATGTGTTGTTCACAATTAGAAACAGCAATTTTTTATTGGAACAAGAGGTCTAAAAAAAGATTTCCCAAGTCAGGCTTAGGTATAAAAGCATGTTTCCCTAGAAACCAGGACAAAACACACACGCACACACACACATAGAAATATGGATGGTTTAGACTGTCTCTTTTTGGCTGTGGGAATTGGGGATTTTGTTGCACTCTAGCAATTCCAGGTCTAGGTTTCATAAAGATTTCGTTCCCTCTTTCTCCCATGAGCATATAAAGCCATTGGGATAGGTTGTTAACACAATCTATTTTTATCAAAAGACTGGAATTATTGTCCTAGAAATCTAAGCTCTGCTTTTTTTAACATCACTATAGATTTCAAAGTCTTTTAATTTTTTCTGAGTATATTTCTTTGTGTCATGGAAAAATGAGATATATTAACATTAAGTAACACTTCCAACATTTTATTTAAAATCTTATAATGAAAAGTACACCAAAGATCCTCCTTTAGGGATTTCCTTGTACCCTTTTAAAACTTTATCAATCTGTTTAAAAAGGGAGATATAAATATGAAGTCAGAAAAATATTAGTTTTTTAAAAATGATATTGTGTCAAGCAGTCACTCTGATTGTTAAAAAAAATAAGTCCCCAAAGTTTAATATCAGTTTGCCTGCAATGCCACTCACACTTTAAAACTTTATGGCTCAGGACAGAAAAGAAACATCACAAAAGATAGCGGACATTATTTAATCCCAGTGTCTGTCTGGCTTAAGAAAATTGTTTCTTTTTTGTGTATTGCTGGCTATGAACTTCCGAGTTTTTGCTAGAATACATGATTGAAATACCATAATTTTTTATTTCAGTCTTTCTACTTGCTTGTTGGAAGGGTTGTTAAACTTAGGGCCACCTCTTTTTATTTATTTATTTTTTCCTTTTTCTGTCGACTCTCAGTGTTCCTATCTTTTCTATGTGCTGGCCAGTAGAGAATCATAATCTATTTTTCCCTCTGACCCAAATAATTTTATATGTGAAATCCAATTATGAAAAATAGATGTCAAGTACAGTCTTGAAGGAGAAAGGATTCAGATCTCACTGAGGCAGCCAAATGGGTGAATGGGGACCAAGTTGAGACAGGCCTACTTTTATCCCTACAGCACTGTTTCTAGAGCTGACGCTAAGGAATATTGCTAAATAAGAAGTGTTAAAAAAATTAAAAGATAATTGGAGAAGGAGTTCTGGGATTTGTATGTATAGTCTCTGCTATACACCATACCTAACTGTTAGCTGTTATCTATATATAAGCCTCAGGTTTTTAGCATCAACAGATAAGAGTTTTATTCTAAAATTTGTCATGCTTTATCCTAAGAGAATTCACTGGGTCAAGGCAAAGTAAGACCCACACACCAAAAGTCCAATCTGCATTTTTCTTTTTACCTTCCAGAGTGTTTTTTTTTAATATTTATTTTTAAAAGTAGTATTTCACAACTTTTGTTGGCTTCTACCATCCACAAGATCATTTGTGTCTCCTCAAATGCTTTATCTCAGCCTAGTTCTCATTTAGAATGAAATGTATTTTTTATTAGGAACACAAATTTGGTGTAAAGAAAAAGTAAAATGAGGTTTGTTAAGGACATTGTTTACAGAGAAAGCACTTCTCCTTCATCTTGACCTTGAAACTTCTGATAATGAAAACAATAGAGGATTTATGAACTCTTTATGAAATATAATGACAGGGGAGTCCCAAACACTTAAGTAATCTCATAATGATTTTTCTCTCCTTCCCATTCATTAGGTTATCAAGCAATAAATATATTAGTTGGTGAATTTTTTTGCACTGTGTTAATCTAAGAAGTAATGAAGGGTTCCTGCCTTAATTTTTGTTTAAATATTTAATGTTTTTGTATCTTTTATTCTTTTAATTTAATTAACAATTTAAAAAACTAATAGCATAGATAATCATTATTTCAGATTATATTTAAGTTTGTATTTTCTAAAGTCTGTATTCTTCATGAATAGGACAGATATCAGTATGGTTGGGAAATGAAGTTAATTACGGTGATTATAAGAAAGAAACCCTTACCTCTTGGTAATGACAACAGATTTATCACGAAGATCTTATTTCACATAAGTAATTAAATAGTTTTATAAAAGAAACCAACTGTATGTGAGAAGTCAAACATATTGATCCAACTTAGTCATATTTATTAGAAGAATGCTTTTGCTTTTTCAAAAGCACTTTTCATATATACCTCATTTAGCACATGTGGGCAATTATTTAGGTTAACAAAAAAAATTAATGATCATCACTTACTATGTAAAAGCACAAAGACTTTCCTTATGTGTTGGGGACACAAAAGAAGGAAGTAACGCAACCTGCACTTTATTATCTTGTATCAAATGCAAAGCTTTTTCTAAACATTAAGTCCAACTAAAAGCAGCTGCTAGAAAAATATCATTACACTTACTGTACTTTAAGCTACAAAAACCAATTTAATGGTGACATTTTATTTTGTTCAGATGGTCTGCTCTTTTCTTCTGTTTAAACCAGTAAAGACTAGGGAAACTGTATCTGGATGAAATCACTGGTAGGTGAAGACCCATGACCAAAAACATTCTTTCAAGATTACAGGTTTATAGTCGAATGGGGTAGCAGCACTAACAAGAGCGAAGGTCTCCCAAAGACAGGAAGTAATATTACCTCATTCATATATACAACCACACTTTCCCTTTTCTAGAGATGGATAGAAAGTTTATTATTAAAAAATATCAATACATAAAACATGGGCATTACTTTTAAAACACATGTGGTCTGATTTTTAGGTCAGCCTATTTTTTTTTAAGTCATAATCACTTCTCTAAACCCTCAGTTCAAAAGTTTTGATGAAAGTTCCTCAATTTCAACCATTTTACTTTTCCAAAATTGAAATGAAAAAGAGAATATTGCCTATGCTTTTATTACATATTGATATTATCACAGACAAAAGTCGAAAAGTAAGTACAACTTGACATTAAGGACGACCTAGCTTTTTCCAGCTAAAAGTGTTTTACCTCTGAGAGACATCTTCAAAAAGGAAAACAAAAACTACTTTAGATATGAATCCAATACTCACAAATCTTTATTAGAAAAACCCTGGAACCAGATTGTTTAATCTAGCTCTAGCCTTTATTGAACAGGAAGGTAAATCTCTCCATCTCTCTCACTAATGATTTTCAAATTATTATTCTTAACTAACATGCTTTTGGTCATTCATTCACTCATCTATAATTTATACCTTATTTCTGAAAATGATTTACAATAAAAGTTATAGATAAGAGAAAACCATTGACTTAAATAGTTGATAAAAACAAAGAGAGAGAGAACAATCAATGTTAACATTGTTACTGTGATAGGAGGAGATTTGTTGCATCTATGAACCTAGGACAGTTTCTTTGTTATGACCTTCAATGCAGTAAACTGAGCACCTGCTGTGGATTGCAGCTATAACCTTTACATAAGTGAGACAAGTCTTGTCACTTAGGAATAACTCCCAGGTGGTCCTGGCACAGCCTGGTCACATCTGTTAGGTCTTAGAAAGATGGGGATGAGGGTTCTGTGTTCTGGCATTGTGCCACATGACCCTGCTGAAAGCTTTGTGCAAATAAGGAATGTGAGAATTCCCAAGATAGGCAGAAAGAGAGACTTCCAAATTAAAAAATACAATATTGCATGCCTCCAACAAATAAATTTTCCTCTGTGGCCCTAAATTTCCATGACTTTTAAATGGGTATGTTGGACTAGATCATATCCAAGGATTAACCCTTCTGTCCAGAATTTGTAGCAAGAATTTCATTTCACCACTGGTAGCCTGCATAGAGTCTATCATTTATTCATTCAATAAACATTTCCTTTAGGATTTCATGAATAGAATATAATCTGTATCTGTCTTGGGCTCAGAGTTTTAGCAGGGGAGACTGAAATGTAAAGAGATTACTATAGTAAAATTACTATAATACTGTTATTTGCAAGCATGTTGAAGAAAGTGCCTATGTTTTCTAAGGTCAAGAAAACCCAGTCTTTAATAAGAGTTCAGTAAGTAAATCACTCTCAGAGGAAGAAAAAGGGGAGGGCTACTCATATTTCTGGTGAAGAAAATGGTCTGTGTGAAGGCAGGAGCTAAGGAAAAGTTGGTAAATGCAGAGTTCTTAATTTAATGATGTTGAAAAGCAGTGGGAATGGGAAAGTGGTTTAAAAAGTAGCTAGAGACAAGATCACGAAAGGAATTTCTTGAGAGTCTATGTAGTTTAGGGCTTATGATCATGGATCCAGAGTCTAGCGCCTGGAATTGATTTCTAACGTAGTCATTTATGTGGTCTATAACTTAGAAAAATTTATTTAACTCCTATTAAACTCAGTTTCCATAAGTGCACGAAGGCAATTTGTTTTCTCCCTTATTGGATTATGCTAAGGAGTAAATTAAATAAAGCATATTTTAATTGAAACTTCATTTAGACACCCAAAATTGAAAATTATACACTGGCAAGTTGAGGTGTCAACTCACCACATGCAGACTTTTAAAGGAAATTTCTGAACACTGGTGATCCTATCAAACTCTTTCTGTGCTGAGAGTGAAGAGAGAGGAGGAGGGTTTATGACAAAATTTTGTTAATATGAGTAGTTGCTAATCTGTGGGAATCTGTTCTCATGGGAGTGAGAGGTGAATTTGTCTATCACTTCAAACCCAAAGAGGGAATCTGCAGGTGGGAGGGTCCCAGCTTGAGAAGCTTCGCATCACTCACAAAGACATTCTAGTTAAAACGGTCAGATTCTAACCTCTTGCGTACCATTGAGCTGTCCAAACAAAGGTGACTTGAGCTAGTGGGCAGAAGTCTGTTGCTAAATCAGGTTTGTCTGGGATATATATATATATATATGTGTGTGTGTGTGTGTGTGTGTGTGTGTGTGTGTGTGTGTGTGTGTATATATATATATATATATATATATATATATATATATATATGTAGGAATTATAACCTTCATGAAAAACATTTTTGAAAGATGGGGGGAGAAAAATCTAAGAGTTCGTTTTGGTTACATCACAGAATAACTTGCTCCACATACTAGTTTAACATTTTAAAGCACCAAAAAGAGTGATTGGTCCATAGTGAATAATTAATTTTTATAGTGTTAGCAGCTATGCCACGATATGAAGTGTGCCCTGGATAAAGTAGGAAGACATTATAAAAAGGAAAAAATGATCAAATTTATATAGCAGAGTTAGTTTTGAGCTGAGATTTGGATAATTGTGTTGAGGGGGAAATTAGAGGAGACCATTAGGAAGCTATTTAATACACTCAAAATATTATGTTGACACTTGTAATGAAGGCATTGCCAAAGTGGATGGAATTGATTTGCCAGATATTTAGGAGGTAGAATATAGGACCCAGGAATATATAATTGAAATGAGGAATATGCGAGTAGGATGATGTTTCTGGATTTCTGGCTTGGGCAATGAGAAATAAAGAGGAATCAAGTGTTTTATTAATAGTGTTTTAAGTTTGGGAACTTTCTGAGAGTTCCAGATAAACATGCTGTTGAACATAATCATTCATGCTCAGGAGTGAAGGCTATATGGGAAATAAAAACTTGAAATTTATATTTGTTTATGTGTCAATGACATATGTGAGAACACATGAGTAATAACCATGAAACGGAGTGAAGGTGAATGATAGATTTATATAATATTATGTCTAAGAGTAGCCTCAGAGATAAATTAACATTCATTTTCTATATATTTTAGCTGATTTCAAGTGAAATATTGCAAGTCTAATATATATAACAGGAAAAAATTGGAGCTATTTAAGTGGGCTGGGGAGTAATAGGAATAGCCTTGCCTGTTGAGTCGACTTCCATCCATTTCGAATACCCCTCCATTACTTGAGAACACTCAAAACTTCTGAAAACCACTGATCTTAAATAATTTTAACATATTTCTATACTTTACTGATGTGTAAGTAATTTGCCAAGATAAAATGAAAAGGATTATATTTTACTGTACACACAGTTTGATGAGTTTGGAATATGCATATATCAGTGAAACCATCACAACAATCAATGCAACAAGCATATCCGTCACCTCCAAAAGAATCCTGCCCCTTTGTTTTTGTTGTTTTTTATTTTTTTGTGGTAGAAATACTTAAATTTACCTGCTGAACAAAAATTCAAGTGTACAATAATTAATTTTTAACTTAGATTAATAATGCGCTGTTTTGTATAACAGATTTCAACTTATTCACCTTGCATAACTTAAACTTTATTCCTGTTGAATAACTTCCTGTTCCTTCCTTCTTTTGCCCCAGAATCTACCTATTTAACATAGAAGACACTGATAATAGGGAAACTTAGGTGATTTATTTAAAGTTGCACACAGTCCAGATACATTTATGTATGTATATAGAATACAATAATCATAGTGTCAAAATTTAAGAGTTCTTTTACCCTTAGAACTATTTATTTATTAGAGTCATAAGTAGATGTTTTTTATGTGTATCAATGTTTATTCCTCAAATAGTTCAAGTCCCTGTTAAGACTTAAGAAAAAACTTGTCTGTATTTAGATGAGCTTGGAACAACTCCTCCTACTTCAATCCTCTCTTTGTATTTATTTATTTTATTTTTTTATTTTTTAAATTCATTTTTATTGTTAGACTTATTGGGGTGACATCTGTTAGCAAGGATTACATAGGTTTCAGGCATACAATTCTACAGTGCATTGTCAACTTGTATAATAAGTTCACCACCCAGTGTGAGTTCTCTTTCCATCACCTTATATTTAGCTTCCCCCCTCCTCTCCCACCCCCTCCCCTTTCTCCTCTCCCTGACCCACTCGTCCCCAAATAAACATTGAACAATTGATTGTGTCCGTGGGTTGTTTGTATGTTTGTTAATTTCTTTTTTCTTTGCTGTCAGTTTTATATTCCGCATATGAGTGAAGTCATACAGTTCCTTGTTTTTTCTGTCTGGCTTATTTCACTAAGCATGATGATCTCCAGGTCCATCCATTTTGTTGTAAATGGCAATATTTCATCTTTTCTTATAGCTGAGTAATATTCCATTGTGTGTATGTACTACAGCTTCTTTATCCAGTCATCTGTCACAGGGCACTTTGGTTGTTTCCATGTTTTGGCCACTGTGAACAGCACTGCTATGAACATTGGGGTACATAAGTCTTTGCAGACAAAGGTTTTCAAGTCTTTTGGGTAGATCCCCAGAAGGGGGATTATTGGGTCATATGGTAACTCCATTCCCAATTTTGTGAGGAACCTCCACACTGTCTTCCACAGTGGTTGTACTAGTATTTTGTTAATAGAAATATATGCTTCTGATTAAAAAATAAAAGATTATTAATAGGTTACATAATTTAAAAACTCTACCTCATATTTGTATTTCCAAAAGTAACTAAATGTGAATTTCTTATGTATCACTTTTATGTAACTTTCCTATATTTGATCTCTGTCCTCTACATTCTAATTTCTTTGTATCAATTACAGTTTTTTAAATTAAAAATAAATCATAACACTATTCCACTTACAACCTTTTCCATGGATTTCTGTGACAATTAAGGACAAAAAAATGCAAAGTTTACCATGGATTTTGAAGTCCTAAATGATATATGCCTTGCTTATTTCTCTGATACTATGCTCTATGAGACCATTCACTACTTTTGTTCTTAAACCTATCAAGCATGCTAATGACTTAGTCCATTGTACTGGTTCTAATTTCTGTCTTTCTAGAATGTTCTCCTCTTCACTCCACAATTTTTCCATCCTTCAGAAACAAGCTTAAATGTCAACTCTTCAAAGCAGTTTTTCTTTTCTATCTTCTCCCCATTATTATAACTTTAGTAAACAACTTTGGAGAGAAAGATTTGAGTTTCACTCTGCTCTGCCACTCACTGGCTATGTAACCTCACACCTGTGACTTCTTGGGTCTTTTAAAGTTTAAAAATAGGAATAGCATTGCTTTATTGTCATGGTTGTAAGAGTTCAATAAGTAGGAATTGTCCTTTAAAGATATCAGGAATAAGGATCAATAAGGTCTAATACTTTTGAGGTTAAATAATTAAAACAATTTAAAGTAGTTATAGGATTTGAATGTGAGGAGGTCACTAAATTTTTCAACAAGTATTGCCTTAGAATGGTGAAGGCAGACTGTAGATTCATTCTGTTGAGGAATGAAAGGAATTCAAAAATGGAAGAAAAGAGAAATTATTATTTAATATTTCAAAAATTTTGACATTTATTTAAAGGAGAGATATTGAATGAAATTTGTAGAGACTACGATAGTCTGGGAAAATGTATTAAGATGGAGGAAACTTTAAACTATAAGAGAAGAAAAAGAGCTAATATGGACAGGTCATTTGAAAATATTGGTAAGTCCATAACAGTCTATATGGAGGGGCTCAGTGACACTTCATATCTCTCTGGAAAGATGAAGATGTCACCTACAATTCGGGAGGTTGTGGCTTGAACATGCTGTACATGCTAATAAGGAAGACTCTTTCTCCAAGGTTTTTTCACTACAGCCCTCTCTTCCTTTTAGGGTAGACAGTGGATCTACCCTAATTGTGTGCTACAAAAACGAACTACTTCACTACAGTTACTCAGCATCCATACGTGATAACTTGCTTCTGCATTAAAAAGGACTTTTATTGTTACAGACTGACTCAGTATAAAGGTCTAAGGAAAAAGACTAATTAAGAGTGCCAGACTGTGAGGGAGAATAAATGTGACTTAGAGAAAACCAGTCAGACAAAAAAGCAGACCATGGTTATTCTAACTTCAAAAATGAGAAGCTTTAATGATCCTGCAGAGCTAGTGTCAGTATCAGTGATCTTGGAAAATAAGTTTCTTACATTCTTTCAGGATACTTTGGCTTCTTTACATAAAATTTCTTGGGAAGACTCCAGAAGTCACAGTTGCTATATGTAAAATTTTGTCATTTCTTCTTGTTTGATTAATATGAAGCCTTGAATTATAAGCTGCACTGTAAAATATTGCAGCAGTGGTATCCTGAAAATGTAATATAAGCTGAAAATCAAGCCATCCATCTTTTGTAAATTCCTCAGAAGGCTTTGGTAAAAATAATAAGGTATATTTTTATGAGGAAAAAATTATTCAATATGTAACATGTCAGTGCTTAATACCTCATGGAAAAATGCTTTTTAAATTATAAGGCACTAGTCATATATGAGGCATTATATATATTCATGGAAATAAAGAAATATATATATAAATATATATAATTATCAATACTTTAAAAAATGACTTAAAAAGACAACTCAGCATAAAAAAAAAGTTCAGTGGAGTGAATATCACAAAATTTTAACAGTATTGCACAGGCAGTAGAATCTTCAAATCTCCAAATCTTGCTATTAAAACATTGGTCTTTGTGGACAAGGTGGCAAACACATAAACTAGGAAAGAATGGAGCAACACAGATTTAAATGAGAAATTAGAATTCAAGAAGAAAAAGACAAGTCATAAATGTGTTTTTTATAAACATGTGAGGTCGAGCAATGAATTTCATGAACTCGTTCTAGAAAAAGTGCTACATACCTCATTGCTGAATATCACTACAATTACCTTTGAAGTTCTCCCCTTGGGAAGTTATGTACTGATGCCAGCACCTAGTCCACCCTTCAAATCAATTTTGGAACTTTTTTCTGAAATAGATATCAAGCTGTTGTTATACTCCAAAATCTGACAATCAAGTTTGCAAACTTGCCATCACGTGCTTATGTTGGTAGCACTTACTAACATCTCAGTAAGGTTTCATAACTTGGTATATCTGCATCTCACAGTTGTGTTTGTGTTGACATGTGGCACTGTCTTGCTGAGTGGCATTCATTATTGTTGCTGTGTGCCATCCTGAGAATGTTGGAGCTTAAATTAGAACAAGAAACAAACATTAAATTTATTGTTAAACTTGGCAAGAGTGGGAGTGAAATTGGGGACATGTTACTCCAAGTTAATTGGGATAATGCCATGAAGAAAATGACAGTGTACAAATGGGTTAAATGTTTTCCTGAGGGGAGAGAAAATGTCACTGATGAAGAGAGGTCACAACGGCCAGTAACAAACATAACTGACAAAAACATTGCAAAAATTTTTAAAACTATGCATCAAAATTGTCCACTGACTGAGAGAAGCATAGCAGACTAAGTAAACATCAATAGAGAAACAGTTTGGACACTGCAAATCCTGGCATGAGAAAGGTGTATGCAAAAATGGTCCCAAAGGAACTTACCAGTGAATAAAAGCAAAGGGGAGTCGAAGTTTGCCAAGACCTTTTGGAAAGGCAAGACGATGTTTTGGGCCATGTTATCACTGGTAATGAAACATGGGTACACCAATACAACCCTGAAACAAAGTGTCGAAATGCCCAATGGAAGTCAGCAAATTCTCTAGGACCAAAAATGTTTTGTCAGTTTAAATCGAGAGTCACAACAATGCTGCTAATGGTTTTCAGTATCAGAGGGGTTGTTCATTATGAATTTGTACCAACTAGAGTCAACCATGTTTAGCATTTAGAAGTGCTGAAAAGCCTGCATGAAAAGATTAAATGGACATGGCCTGAACTTTTCATCAACAACTCATGGCTCTTGCACCAGCTCACAGGCCATTGTCTATGAGGGGACTTTTAGCCAGTAAACAAGTAACTGTATTGGAACACTCCCCCTGCTCATCTGATTCGGCCCCCAATGACTTTTTCCTTTATGCGGAGATAAAGCAAACATTGAAAGGAAGACATTTTGATGATATTCAGGACATCAAGGGTAATATGATGACAGCTCTGATGGCTATTCCAGAAGAAAAGAGTTCTAAAATTGGTTTGAAGAGTGGACTAGGCACTGGTGTTATTGAATAGCTTCCCAAGTAGAATACTTCCAAGGTGATCATAGTGATATTCAGCAATGAGGTATGTTACACTTTTTCTAGGATGAATTCATGAACTTAATACCTCATATACATAATTTAATGGAAGAAGGTACAAATCTGTGTTGTTTGTTCATGGCCTATGCTTGATTGTAATTGTATCTCTTTATGTATTATATAAGTATCCTAAATTATATATCTAAAGTTTGTCTTATTTAAAAGAAGTGCAGAAAGATGTAAAAAAAGCTTTCCAAGTATTTGTGCAACAAAAATACATATTCATTATGAAAAGTTACTCACCCAAAAATGTGTTTTTTGCAAGGGGCAACATAATTTTCTAAAAGTTGAATCTTGTCTTTTTCCTACTCTGTTATTGTGTCACTCTTGAAGGGACACAACAGGATGTCCAGTGGGGATCATTGAAATTTTGATGTTTGAATGCTTAAACGTATTGAACACAAGAACCAAATTTTAAGGATATAAATGACTAAAACATAAGGCAGCTGCAGACTGCTCACTGAGAACATGAATCAACATATTTAATCTGTAATTCATTTCACATCCCAGGTATGGAACATTTAGAGTAAAGTATACTTGAAGTACATTATACTTTCTTAAATAAGGGAAATGACATATAGCTATGAGTTTTAAAGTTCTATTTAGGATGCTGAAATAATTTTACAAAATGAGAATTACTTTAAAAGTATAAGAATAAATAAGACTGCTTTTTAATCACACCTCTTGGGGATTCTCTTGGTGTGAAAGGTAAGGCAAACTGAACTTGTGAGTACAGACATTTTAATGAAGCTCATACGACTCAATTTTGTACTTTGGTATATTTGGGTGCCGTTGTAAGGAGCCACGATTAACATCTTAAGCCAGGAGGCTCAAGATCTGACTTATACATATACTTCCTTTTTGAGCCTTAGCTTCCTTATTCTTGAATGGGGTGGGGGATGGGAATCCAAGTATATCCATAGAACTCTGTGTGTTTTAAATTAGATAGCATGTAATAAGCTTTGGTAAACTCTAAAACACTAATCATTTGGAATGATCTTATGATTCAAATTCCTGGTTTCAGAATTAACAAGTGAACTGGGAAGAGGGCAAAGACTACAAAATCTTTAAGTTACAAATAATTATCTACCTCAGTTTTATTGAATGTCAAGATTTGAGAGGATATATGAATTTACAGTCTTTGCTTCATATCTAGATGGTAGAAAAGTAGATGCAGCATAGACTGTCAATTGCATAAAATTCTTCCAAAATAATTATTAGTATTACTATTCTTCCATCTCATTTTTTGAGAATTGATTAACAAATTATAGTTCCTCATGTTTCATCATATTTTTGGAAAAATGCTCACAAACATAAGTCTGACATGTATTATTAGTTCCTTAATCTATTAAAACAACCCAAACTTGTTTCCCATTACTTTATTTGCCTTTCAATATGCATGATTAGGAAGTCTACTGGAAGGGTACATCTGTGATTATACACATTCCTTTAAATTAGATTTTAAAACTATAAGTGAAGAATTTTTAACATTTTGAAAATTAGAATTTATGACATTGTTGAATTGGATTGATGAAAACCTGTAATGCCTCTGAAAGTTATATATAACAAATGTATAAATTTATTAAGGAAATTATAATTAATTTGGAGAAAATTTTATTTTCTTATGCTTATGAGAGTTAGTTAAGGGAATTATAAAACCTATAATGAATTGCAGAGATTGTGTTTCAGAGCGTCAAGAAAACCTTCAGGAAATTAATAATTCAGAGACTATTTCTATGTCTCTGCTGGTATCAATTTTCACACACCACCATTGACTTGATTATATCTACTTTCTTTTATATCTACTGGGTTGATGATATTTATTGTCCACCTGCTATAAAGGTTACCTAAATTGTATTTGTTTAAAAAAACTAATTGTGGGGAGTTCCCTGGTGGTGTAGCGGCTTAAGGCTCCGGTGCTGGTGCTGTCAGCGCTGCGGCCTGGGTTCGATTCCCAGCCAGGGAGCTACCCACATACCAAAAAGCAAAAACAAACAAACAAACAAACAAACTAATTGCATTCTTTAGAGAGAATTTTAAAACATTGTCGCTTGTCATTACTATATTTGTACTAAAGTATAGTACAAATAAAGTATAATCATCATCATTCATGGAGAATTTCTTTTATACCAGTAGATATGGTATGGATCTTTCTTAATAATTCAATACTTGAGACAGAATGTTTAGAAATATGAGCATGCATTTTTAATTGGAACTCATTTTACATCTTACTTGACCTTTTCCCCCCGGATACAACAACTTTGTGCAACATAACATTGAGTCACATGTTGGAAATGTAGGAAGTCTTTAGATGATTTTTTAAAAAGGACAAATACACACACACACACACACACACACACACACAACCACACACACGCTTATATATGTAAATTATATACAAGGGCTGTCCAGAAAGTCTCCAGCTATGTAATGTGAAACATAGAGGCATTTATGGCTGGATTTTTTCTGGACAGCCCTTGTATATGGTTTTATATATATGTTTTATATATATGTTTATATATATGGTTTTATATATATGTGTGTGTGTGTGTGTGTGTGTGTGTGTGTGTATAAAGCAGGTGGTGGGAGGGTGATGGTAGTGGTAGTGCTATACACTCAAAAGAATTTTAGGAAGAGCTGTATGAAAATCCAAGGAACAACCAAGAGCGAGGTGGGAGGAGTCCCATAACCAAAAAACTGACAAGCTAGAGGCTCTTTTCTCAAGGAAAGGCAAAAAGCAAATTCTAATCTCCTAGGTAGGCAATCATAGTATGTAAATTGACAAGTTAACAATTCTGTTAGGAGTATTTAAAAATACAATCAAAATTAAAAAGTAAAATATTTATCCCATTTTTTTATTTCTATGATTTAGAAGCAACAAAGGGCTACCTTGACTAACTTTGTTTCTCTGAATCAATGACATCAATATGTTAAATGATAATAAAGTTAAATAAAAATGTTTTAAAATATTCATTTCTTCTTTTTAAAGAGGGACACAAATAAAAGCTGCTGCATTTGTTACATAAGCAGTTAAGACACATTATTTTTACTGAAACATTACAGAAGGAAAATCAATCTCTTGGTATAAACACCAGGCATTTTTTTCTCATTTCACAAATTTAGAATCTTCCTGTGCATATAGTACTTCTGTGTTTAGAAGATGAATACTTATTCATATAATTTAAATTGGTATCTTGCAATATAGAATTTAACATAACACAATAGAAAAAATAGGTTGTAAACACAATGTCTTACCTAAGACTTCATTGTTAGGCAGTTGAAACTAGGACTAAAAATCAAGTACACTTAGGCCCAGGTCACTTGCCAAGATGAACGTCTCATTTCATTTATTTATTTATTTTCTATAACTATATAATATTGGATTCTATTGCTAAATAATTATATTTTCCCCAATGATTGATTGGCCAATATATTTAAAAAGAAATTGAGACTTATTTACAAAATATGTTTTTCTTTATTTATAATAACATATATTTGTATTCTCAATCCTCAAATGGATAGTCAGTGGTTTATTAACTTACATTTTTAATATCCCAATCAGTAGATTAAATATTAAAACTTAAGATTGTTTATCTAGAAGAAATGCATTATTTGAACATTTTTAGCTTTATTTTTTTAAAAATTTATCTAACTCATTTTAAAGAATTATTGAGAAAAGTGTTTTCTGTGTATTCAAATTACTTAAAACTTTATAAAATCAATATTATTTATGATTTTTCAGTTACTAAAAACAAAAGCCAAATCTTTCTCCTCTAAATAGTCAATCTTTTACTACTTTCTGAAGTTCATTAACCAGTGTTAGCAATGTCCCTGGTTGGCTCTACTCCCAAATCTTGATCATCCGTGATACAGCACAAGAGTTGCAAAACTGAAATTTGATGATTTGTCACACATTCCTGTATAAATATGAAAAACACTTGCGTATATTCAGTACTTGAGGAATAACTGACTCAGGATAAGCTGGAAAATGGTCACTTTTCTATTTTTACCCTTCCTGAATTCCATTCCACAGGAGAGAGAGCATTATCATGAGATTTGTTCAATGGTACTATTACTGCAGGAAGGAGGTATGGTCTGGGGGACACTGGTCCTTCTCACCAATGCAGTAAAGAATTTTAGGAATGTCAGCGAGACAAAAGGAAGGTAGAGAAAAGTTTTATTGAAGTACATTTAAAGAGAGAAACAGGCCAAGCTGGAAAAGAAATTGCAAAGGCCTTGATGGGTTTGAAGTTTAGGTTTTATTCCTGGTCCTGAGCCAGTCTCTATAGACTTAGATCATTTGATTGACAGTCTTATGACTTTTCTTTCTGGGTATGCCCTTACCAAGAATGCATATAGAAAAGCCCGGGGAGGAGGGTGGTGGTCAAAACCAACCACAATGTTAATTTATTATAATTACATTATAATGAGTCTAAGGTTAAGCCAAGGTGCAAACTTGAACCTATGCACATATCAAAAACCAGATACTTCTGGTTGGATTTTACTTCCCTTTTATCAGGATGTTCTAATCACAAAAATTAGTCCCTGGGGGTTAGACCTGGGTGGTCCCTGGGGAATGAATAGACTTGGGTGGTGCAAATTACTGCTCAGATTACCTTCTGCCTCTCCTGTCATTCATGACTAACTTCCTACATGACAGTCCTAGATGTTCAGTGGTAAAACTGATTTTGGGATCCACTTATCTTTGATACCAAAATTCATGCATATTTATTTAAGACACACAAATGAGTATGCTTGGTAACTAAAAACCTGAGTTTGAGTTTCCTGGCTTTATCACTTACTAACTGATATTAGCCAAGTCACTTTAGGATCTATTAGTCTCAAGTTTTAATCATCGTAATAACATTTAAGTTCAAAATTGCTCAAAAATGAACCATTCTAAAATGTACAAATGGGGATAGATCTGTTTGCTTTTTTGTTTGTGCATCCTACAAAGCATTGAAGTGATATTACAGATTTAAAATGTAAATTAAGCCAAATATGCCATGGTAGATGAAAACAAAATTCAAATTTTTGTTTTATAATTGAAAAATTCTCTCAATGAAATCATTTTTTACATTTTGTATTTTTATTATTAGTTTCAGGTATACAAAACAACACAATGATTAGACATTTGTACCCCTCAAAAAATGATTACCCCCAACAAGTCTACTACCCTCTGACATTGTACATAGATAGCTATTATAATACCATTGACTATATTCCCTATGCTGTACTTTATGTCCCATATTATATATATAATTATAGTTGATATTCAATATTATTTTACATTGGTTTCAGGTGTATAGTATGATAGTTAGGCATTTATATAATTTATGAAGTGATCTCCCCAATAAGTCTAGTACCCATTTGACACCATACATAGTTTTTATGACATTATTAACTATATTCCCCATACTCTATTTCACATCCATGTGCCTATTTTGTGACTACAAATTTGTACTTTCTAATCTCTTTACCTTTCTCAGCCAGCACCCAACCTCCTTCCAATCTAACAACTACCAGTTTATTCTCTGTATCTGAGTCTATTTCTGTTTTGTTTGTTTATTCTGTTCTTTAGATTCCACATGTCTGTGAGATCATATGATAATCATGTATTTCAGTCTGACTTATTTTACTTAGCATAATATTCTCTAGGTCCACCCATGTTGTTGCCAATGGTAAGATTTTATTCTTTATTATGGCAGAGTAATATTCCATTGTATACATGTACTGCTCTTTCTTCATCCAGGTGTCTATTATGAGCATTTTGGTATTTTGTTTGTTTGTTTGTTTTTTGTTTTTATAAGGTGTTTTTGTTTTTGTTTCTCTTTCCATCACCTTATATTTAGCTTCCCCTCCCTCCTCTCCCACCCGCTCCTCTTTCTCCCCTCCCTAACCCACTCATTCCCAAATAAACATTGAACTATTGATTGTGTCCATGGGTTGTTTGTTTATTTGTTCATTTCTTTTCTCTTTGTTGCTTTCAGTTTTATATTCCGCATATGAGTGAAGTCATTCAGTTCCTTGGTTTTTCTGTCTGGCTTATTTCACTAAGCATGATGATCTCCAGGTCCCACAGCTTCTTTATCCAGTCATCTGTCACAGGGCACTTTGGTTGTTTCCGTGTTTTGGCCACTGTGAACAGTGCTGCTATGAACATTGGGGTACAGAAGTCTTTGTGGACAAAGGTTTTCAAGTGTTTTGGGTAGATCCCCAGAAGGGGGATTGCTGGGTCACATGGTAACTCCATTCCCAATTTTGTGAGGAACCTCCACACCTTCTTCCACAGTGGTTGTACCAGTTTGCACTCCCACCAACAGTGTACCAGAGTCCCTTTTTCTCCACATCCTCTCCAGCACTTGTTATTCCTTGTTTTGTTGATAACAGCCATTCTAACAGGTGTGAGGTGGTATCTCATTGTGGTTTTGATTTGCATTTCCTGATAGCTAATGAGGATGAGCATTTTTTCATATATCTGCTGGCCATTTGTATTTCTTCATGGGAGAAGTGTCTGTTTAGTTCTTCTGCCCACCTTTTAATTGGGTGGTTTGTTTTTTTGTTGTTAGTCTTATTAGTTTTTATATATTTTAGATATTAGACCCTTATCTGATGCGTTATTTGCAAATATTTTCTCCCATTCAGTTGGCTGTCTCTTTGCCTTGTTGATGGTTTCTTTTGCTGTGCAGAAGCTTTTCAGTTTGATATAATCCCATTCATTTATTTGTGCTTTTACTTCCCTTGCCTTTGAGGTCAAGTTCATGAAGTCCTCCTTGAGTTCTAGCTCTATAAGTTTAGTACCAATGTTTTCTTCCATACAGTTTATTGTTGCAGATCTGATATGAAGGTCTTTAATCCATTTCGAGTTAATTTTTGAATATGGAGAGAGTTCACAGCTCAAGTTCATTCTTTTGCATATGTTTTTCCAGTTTTCACAACACCACCTACTAAACAGGCTGTCTTTTCCCCATTGTATGTTTTTTGCTCCTTTATATATTATTTGTCTATAAATCTGTGTGTTTATTTCTGGGTTTTCAGTTCTATTCCATTGGTTTATATTTCTGTTCTTCTGCCAGTACCAAGCTGTTTTGACTATTGATGCTTTGTAATATAAATTGAAGTCAGGGAATGTAATGCCACCAGCCTTATTCTTTTTATGTAGTATTGCTTTGGCATTCGAGGTCTTTTATGGTTCCATATAAATTGACTAATTCTTTTATCTATTTCACAAAAGTATGATTGTGGGATTTTGATGGGTATTGCATTAAATCTGTAGATTGCTTTGGGCAGAATGGCCATTTTAACAATGTTAAGTCTTCCTATCCATGAACAGGGGATATTTTTCCATCTCTTATAGTCTGTTTCAATTTCTTTCAAAAGTGTCTTATAGTTTTCCAAATATAACTCCATCATGTTCTTTGTTAAGTTAATTCCCAGGTAGGCTAAAGTTTTTAGAAACTTGTCCATTTCTTCTAGGTTGTTAAATTTAGTGGCATAAAGTTCTTCATAATATTTTCTGTGGTATCAGTGGTAATTTCTCCCCTTTCATTTCTAATTTTGGATATTTGTGTCCTTTCCTTTCGTCCTTTGATTAGTCTAGCCAGGGGTTTGTCAATTTTGTTGACTTTCTCAAAGAACCAGCTCTTCGTTATATTAATTTTTTTCTATTGTCCTTCTGTTCTCTAATTGGTTTAGCTCTGCTTTAATTTTTATTATTTCTTTCCTTCTGCTGACTTTGAGTTTTGTCTGTTCTTCTTTTTCTAGTTCTTTAAGATGGGATGTTAAGATGTTTACTTGT